>JACXGK010007327.1:0-25270 GCA_016801125.1 Novumbra hubbsi | reverse complement strand
CTGATAGATGAGGTCCCAGTAGGTGGCAGTGTAGAGGGCCCTGATAGCTGAGGTCCCAGAAGGTGGCAGTGTAGAGGGCCCTGATAGATGAGGTCCCAGTAGGTGGCAGTGTAGAGGGCCCTGATAGATGAGGTCCCAGTAGGTGGCAGTGTAGAGGGCCCTGATAGATGAGGTCCCAGAAGGTGGCAGTGTAGAGGGCCCTGATAGCTGAGGTCCCAGTAGGTGGCAGTGTAGAGGGCCCTGATAGATGAGGTCCCAGTAGGTGGCAGTGTAGAGGGCCCTGATAGATGAGGTCCCAGTAGGTGGCAGTGTAGAGGGCCCTGATAGGTCAGGTCCCAGTAGGTGGCAGTGTAGAGGGCCCTGATAGATGAGGTCCCAGTAGGTGGCAGTGTAGAGGCATGTGTTCTACATACTGGGTATTTAGACATGTGTTCTACATACTGGGTATTTAGACATGTGTTCTACATACTGGGTAATTTGACATGTGCTCTACATACTGGGTATTTAGACATGTGTTCTACATACTGGGTATTTAGACATGTGTTCTACATACTGGGTAATTTGACATGTGCTCTACATACTGGGTATTTAGACCTCTGCTTTTACCTTGTGTTCTGCTCCCTTTTACATTCTTTCGATGCCGCCACTCTCTGTAAAGTCCTGTAGGGGGAGCTATTGTGCTGCTTCCTACACTGGTGGAAAATGTAATTGTCTTTAGAATAAGTTAAAAATGTGGACTATGGCTTTTGAACCAATATGATAATGTTTAGGAGATCCGGGGGAGTTTTTTTCTTTCCATAAAATGTCTTCCTGAATCCCCTATCTTTTACAACCTTCTCCCTATTTACACTTAGACTTTATCTTTCACTGAAACACTGATGTCATACATTATCTGTAGTCCATAGTGAAGTAACATAACATAGTGAAGTAACAAAGTATCTATAGATACTTTCTATAGATCTGTCCTCAGCAACGGGGGAAGCTCATTACCAGTTGGCTGCTGCCAATCAGATATGAAAGACGGAACCGACTGTCCTACCGGGCCCATGGTATGGTCCTCCCTCCACCAGGACCACCTTGAGTTGCCCCGGAGAGGAGCCGGCGGTGGGTTGACGAGGCCGTCCTGCTGGACCTGCCGTTTCTCCACCCCACATCACGCCAGCAACATGTCCTTTAACATGTTTTACTGCAGACTCATCCCCATTCCTCAGCAGAACCCAAAACCCCCTCAGCAGATGTCACATAAAACTAACAGCTCTGAATTACTACGTAACAGCTAGCGCCTTCACTGCTACATTCACTGTATTAGCGGACAGACGGACGTAAATGTCAATCTCTCATCATATACATTAAGATTTATTAGATGTTTACTACAGTTTCGGTCTGTCTGTCTGTATCTTTGTCTGTCTTTCTGTCTGTGTATATGCGTGTCTATTTGTCTGTCTTTCTTTCTTTGTGTCTGCGTATATGTGTGTTTGACATTCAAACCATGCAAAACCCCCAGCCACTATCAATGCAGCAGTGTATCGAGCGCATTCAATGTATTACACTATTATAAACAAAAGTTTGGCAGTGGAAAAAATATATTATTATTATTATACATATTATTAATTTGGCCGACTATAACAGACGGATGAATGTAAATAATTATTATATCAATAAACACTGACTCACCTCTAGTGCTACTGCATTCTTCTATCATCTGACAGGTACTCAAAGACATTAAGGTTAGTCGAATACTGCATACTTCTATCATCTTACAGGTACTCAAAGACATTAAGGTTAGTTGAATACTGCATACTTCTATCATCTGACGGGTACTCAAAGACGTTAAGGATAGTTGAATACTGCATACTTCCATCATCTGACGGGTACTCAAAGACGTTAAGGTTAGTTGAATACACACGTGAGCACCGTTGTTCATTAACTTTCCAGGTAACTTTGCTATGATAGATAATGTAAGTGATGGTTGATTGATAAGCACTCCCAAATCGGTTGTTTGTATCCACATACAATTATTGACAATTTCAAGAGAAATATTGACAATGTCGTTAAAACCTTCACATTGGACAGTGATAAAGCCTACCTAACACTTATATAATACCGTTTTCCACTTTTTCTAAAACTGAGTGTAATGAAATACAGACAGAGTGCAGTGGTTGGCACTGATTGATTGGACCTCTTCAGTGCAGTCGACCGACGGCTTCTGCTAGGGTATGGGAATACTACTGGGACCAAACACATTTGTAATAATCTCACATTCTCCGGGTTCCAGGGATACACACACAGACACTCAGACACACACACCAACAGGAGTGTACAATAGTGTCCACTAATGAGAGACAGACAGAGTCTCCTATGCCTTCACAGCTCTGTGGCGCGAAGGGTGTCTTATGGGACTTTTCTGTTTTCAATCCCAGTCAACACACACACACACGCAAACACAGATGCAAAAATCACACGCACAAACATACACTTATTTAAGCACAAACACACACATGCACAAACAGGCACAAACACACACGCACAAACACACATTCACAGAAACACAGAAAAACACACACAATACCCCAGTACTTTTGACCTCAGAAAACACTGTAAACTGGCGCCCAGTGAGCAAGAAATGTATTCTTCTTTACAACTTATTTCAAATGTTTTTCAGCATCTCTTTCTGTAATCTATTTGGCAAAAGACTTCTCAACATCTTGTGGCACAAATGTGCACAAGGACGGACCCATCTGTACCCCGGTGAATGTGTGTGTTTGTGTGTTTCTCTGTGTGTTTTTCCGACACTATAAACCCCACAACAACTGTCCCATTTGACCTCCATCCTGGATCCTACTGTGGCGGCCTGTCAAGCAGAACTGGTCCCTGATCTCTCACACAATCACGTTCAGATGTTTCACAGTTGAACTCTGCTCCCCTAGCGGTGATCGTGAAGACACGTCTCAAAACACAGAGGATTTTCTTTATTTTCCTTCAACGTGTTGCCTCTCATGGACAATTACTCCAAAGTGTGGCAAAAGCAGAGCAGGTGGAAGGAGGCCAGTGATTATCCAAAGTAAAGGGAAATCAGAGCAGTCTCATTCAAGTCTTTCTTTATGGTGACGCAATGAGGAACGTTTTCAAAGACAAGTGGCCATGACACCTGCACACACACACACATACACACGCAAGCACAGACACGCTCTATTAATGACATTCACATGACTACCTACAAATGATAATCAGGCAATGGCCAGAGAAGCTAAGAAGTTGGCTGTGAGTGCGCGTGTGTGTATATGTGTGTGTGTGTGTGTGTGGGCGTGACATTGTTCATCAATCAGTTCAACATGCTGTCTCATCATCCATCCCCCACTACCGTAATCCCCCTACACTTGTCTTTGATCCTGCACACTGCTGGACCAGGATTCAAGCCTTTGTAGAGGGATTGGCTTGTGTCTGGAGGGCTCTTCAGGAGATAGATCATTACTGCTGCCAGAACTGACACCATCTATGTTGTCCTTCCCCTAGGGTGTGTGTCGGTGTGTGTGTGAGAGAGATATACCAACTGTGATTCAGTGGCCTTGCTCTCCACTGACAGTGCCGGTGTTTGGAAGCTGGCTGTATGTGGTCTACAGACTACAGGCCCACATCAGGCTACAGGAAGGGGTCCGGGGAGACACAGCTCCAAATCAAAAGTCATTGGCAGCTTTCCTGTGCTGTTTCTATCCTTGGGTGTTTTAAAGCAGGCATGTTATGTAGAAGTCCAAAAACAAAAGACAAACCAGACTCCTGGAGCTCCATCTCCCTTTCCAACCTGACCCCTGAGGTGTTGACCATCAGGGCTTCTGGCAGTGTTTGACCCAGAAAATTCCCAGCATGATTCTGACAGTGTACACAGTTGGCAGAGGTGTCTCACTCAACACCGGAGGACACTGTCCTTTCATAGAGACAAAGGTTACAGCTATGTTCAAGTACGTTAAGACTTGTTTTATAGACGCAGTCTAAAAACACTCCCTTCTATAACACAAAGGAGAAGGTTAACTCAAGGGAGGTGCAAATCTTCCTCTATTCTTTTTTTTTGAATACTTTCAGTCATACCTCCGTTCCAAGGAGAAAGGGGTTATGACCCAGCTACAGGAGGAAAGATGGGACCTCCTAATTGGTTTCCTTTCCTTTGTTTCCTTCATCCTCACTTTTCCTCCACCCCCGCACTCCTTTGTTTGGTTACCGATTTTGCAGACACTAACAGATGCCGAATAGATTAAATGTTTGTTGACATTGGTAAAGTGCTACCAGCACAGTTGAAACAAAGTGAAATGCCGAAGCTTGTGGCAGTTGAGCTGCCACCGAGGAATACCAGACCTTGACTTTGCTAGATTAAAGAAACGCATATTCCAGATATGATTCAAAATACATCATGGTTTGTTGTATGTGTCCAAATCACACTTATGGCCGTGCCTCATCGCAACAACTCCCAGCAAGCTCTGGAGAGTCAGAGTTTCTGCCAAGGCTTTCTGCTTATTATAACACTTGTCACTCAACCAGCAACTAGGCGCTTGGAGGAGAATCAATTCACCTGCTTCCCGGTGCCCAGTTACAGTTCAGATACATTGTTTATTTAGGTCTGATAATGGTATGCTATTGTACAAAAACAAAGACTTTACACATACAGCAACCAAAATAAATGTTGGCTCCCATTTGTCCAAGCAACCCCAGTTTATTTGATCAATTTTTGTCACAGATTGGCCAGACAGCCAGATTGACAGACTGACAGGTCTGAGCTTATATAGTGGTTACCAATCAAGAGCCAGATCTTTTGTCCAAAAGTGCAGTTGCTGTCCGTCAACTGGTTTTAAACATCTACACCTGTCCACATATTTACACCTCTCCAAACATCTACACCTGTCCACACATCTACACCTCTTCAAACATCTAACCCTGTCCACACATCTGCACCTCTCCAAACATCTACACCTGTCCATCTATCTACACCTGTCCACAAATCTACACCCGTCCACATATCTACACCTGTCCACACATCTACACCTCTCCCAACATCTACACCTGTCCACACATCTACACCTGTCCACCAGGACAATGACATTATTTACCAATAATGATTGTATTTGTGTCCTAACCTGTATTGTCTAGATGACTATGTGGTGGAATCAAGCTTCATATCTCAATTTGTTTGTTTCACAAAACCCTTTCACACTCTTTCAGTGCTTAGGAGAAAGGGGGACTTCCCACCGACAGGATGGAAAGAATAATCCCATAATTCTTCTCCTTTACACCGCGCCCACTCTTACCAGCATTCCAAGTCCCCAGCCATTCAGAACACTTATCTCTGATTCACTCGGGTGATGTAAAGGAAAGACGGCACTGGATAAAGATAACGATAACAAATTAAATACATTTTTATTGGTCTAACAGTCATCATAGCATGTGTTCTCACAAGATACAAGACTGAATAGGAATGATAATAACTCTAACTCTAGTAAAAAGGAGTTCACATTAACAAACAGTCCTGAGATAATAAGCAATAACCAAGTAAGATTTAAACATACAGAGTGACCAAAGTTCAGCATCTGACCGGTTCACACCAAAAGAAACTGCAATGAGAAGGTTGTGCAACGTAAGAACCGGCTGTCCACATGTTTAGATGTTTCTTCAACATGGATACAACGTCTGAAAGGTTGCTACCAGAAGCTTCTACTCATTTGCTATTCTCTGCTACCCAGTTGTGTCTTTTTCTTGTTTTGTGTTGTGTCTTTCAGAGGATGTCACATGACCAGCCTACCTGCAGCTATAATTTACCTGTTTCTGTTGCAAAGGCAACAGCTTTATTAAATGTGGACATTGTGAACGATATCGAAGACAACAACATGTTTTCTTTTGCTGGGACGATCCTGTGAAACCTGTTTACTGGCTTGTCATGGTGTGTGTCCATGGAGAGGGTGCGTGGATAAATTAGCTATAATACCTGTTTTTTAAAAGGGACTCTAAGGTGCCAATCAGAGAGCAGGGCCAATATAAAGTCAGTTGAATGGAGTTCAGATGTTGATGTTCAGCCTCTCAGACTTGGTTATCAGTCTGATAATATAATGTCTGTCAGCCAAGACCTTGGTGATCTATCCTGCAGGACCGACCCAAACGACTTCCTAGGAGATCTGGTCAATCTCTAAACTCATTGCCGCTTTGAAGGGCATGTACGTCATTCACACCAGAGACAATCATTCACACTAGAGAGTCTTTCACATCAGAGACTGTTTTTCACACCAGAGACTGTCACACCAGCTATTTGGCCCTCTGTAAATATGTATGTTGGGATAGAATTCGGATAGAATTCAAACACACAATCCTCTATTATGTCTGATTCAACAAACTGCTAAAAGTAAACAGAATTTTATGAATTTTGCTTAAACAAGTCAACAACACCGATTATTTGTACAACCCTGTTTCCAAAAAGGTTGTAACATTGCATAAGTTGAAAAAAAAAAACGGCATTGTCTTGCTGAAATAAGCAAGGCCTTCCCTGGAGGGTATATGCTGGTATACGCTGTATACTCACTTAGTGATGTCTTTCAATTTAGTACAGTAAATTTAGTACAGTGAACTTACATGCAATATCCCTGATTTTGTAGTAGATAACGCATGCGAAAGGTCGCATACAAGAGCCAGTCACACTTTAAAAATTACAATCGCAACATCTCAAAAACAACCAATAAAGAAATAATGTGCACGAGTCCGACCTATGAAATTGCTCTGATTGGCTGGTCATTCTGTACCTTGGGTCACTTCACTTCAGTCAAATATTTCAGTTTGACGGAATATTCTGTTTTTTGCCAAGGCGAAATACAATTTGCATAGGCTTAACGTTATTTCCGAAATACATTATGAAGCAAACTCATCAAACAACATTGTCATTTGTCCAAACAAATAAACGTCGTCGGGCAGCAGACAACTTGGACCAGTTGGAGCGGGAGAAGATACATTTCCCCCGCCTCAGCTCGTGGTCTTCCCTCATCCGATGACAACATTGCTTCCTCAGCCAAAGATTATAGTGCTTTGGACGAAGTAATTATTAACCAATATTTGGAAAGCAAACAGATAATGGTAAGGTCTTGTATAGCACACAGTATACCAGTACTTCACGTATCTTGCCTTTAAAAATGTGTCAATGTTGCGGTAGGGCGGTACTCCCTCGTTAACTGGTTTGGCTAGCTAGCTAGCTAAAGTTTTATAGCTAACTATAGTGTTGTTTTAAAGTTTTAAAAGTGGTTGCTAGATCAAATGTATACATGCAGGCAGGGATGCTTGACATCAGGACTAGTAACTTGTTAGCTAGATTACATATTTAAAACCCTACAGCTTTCATATGGCCAAGAGTGGATCAGAATATTGAGATGTTGTTGTGGTTTAAATTGGTAGTTTCACTGTAAATTAGTGAGTATACTGTATGCTTTTTATCTTCATAGAAGAAGAAGTTGGTGTGGTATTAAGATTTGGGTTCCAATGTATCTATACGATTTTAGAAATGTTTTACAGAAAAATGTAGTTGATGACTGTGAATGAAATGTATCATTGTGTGTGTTGTGTGTGCACCCAGGTGTGTCCCCAGGGGTTTCAGGAAACCACTGATTCACATTTGGGTTGGCATTGACTAAAATACTAATTGGGATTCATTTTAAGGTATTCCAGGTACATCTCATAGTTTCTTGTATAATTTGTTACACAACTGCGCATTTCCTTTGTTAAACGAGCTGTTCTGGATGGCGGGCATATGTTGCTCCAAAACCTGTATATATTGTTCAGCGTTAATGGTGCGTTAACAGATGTGCCAGTCACACATGTGCACTACTGCACCCCCATACCATCACGGATGCTGGCTTTTGAACAGTGCGCTGATGGTCCCTCTATTTAGCGTCAGCGTCCATGATGCACATGAATCATTTTTTATATTAATTTGTCAGACCACAGGACAGCTTTGCACTTCGCCTTAGTCCATCGTAAACAAGTTTGGGCCCAGACAAGGCAGTGGCGTTTCTTTTAATGAGAAATACATGACTAATGAGGACATAGTTTCCTGTGTTCCTGAGCCCAAGCAATGATTTCCACTACAGAATCATGTCTGCTTTTAATGCAGTCCCGCCCGAGGGCCCGTAGATCACAACCATCCAATGTCGGTTTTTGGCTTTGTCTCTTGCGTCAAGAGATTTCTCTGGATTCGCTGCATCTTTTAATGATTTGTGTAATGAGATCACAAAACCCTTTGCAATTGATGTTGAGAAACATTAGTGATGAACCCCTCCCCATCTTTACTTTTGAAAGAGTCTCTGGAATTCTCTTTTTATACCCAATCATGTTACTTACATGTTGCCAATTTGCCTAATTAGTTTTGAAATGTTCCACCAGCAATTTAGTTTTTTAGCATTACACAACTCTTCCAATCTTTTGTTCCCTCTGTCCCAGTTTTGTTTTTAAATGTGTTGCTGGCATCAAATTCACATTGGGCATTCGCTTAACATTTCTCAGTTTCAACATTTAGAATGTTGCCTTTATACTATTTTCAATTGAATATTGCTTTTAAATTATTTGCTAATAATTGCATTCTGTTTTTATTCCCATTTGACACAGCGTCCTAAATTTTTTGGAAACCGAGTTGTTTTACGGCAGGTTTCCTTTTAAATCAACATTTATTCCAGAGTGGCGCAGATTTTTATCTCAAGAAGGTGTGACTATTGTGAGGTTGCACAACACATTTTTAGAAAGGTATTTTCACAAACCTTGTACAGCAAACGGCTGCAATATTTTGCTCAACATTTAATGCGGAACATCTCTGCATGAAAAAAAGAAAATACAGTGTGGTATGAAGGTTAAACAGCAAAACATTTTGTAGGCATAAGAGATTTGCAAACTTGAGGTAAATATTACTGTAATTATTTTTGCAGTTGTAAAAAAGTTTTACAAATGTGTAGAGAATGTGTAACTATGAGATGAAACATTGGAGCTGCGTGTTCGGGACTTTGATTGGTTAAGATGTGAAAATGGGAGGCACTCAGTTCATTGGTCAGAAAAGTCCTCATGGGTATCTCCGCTTGCAAACAATGTAAAACGTATCACTGCAGAATGTAATTTACATCATCCTCTATAGATTGTAGGGGCTGTCTCACACACACACACACACACACACACACACTCACAAACATATGCATGCAAGACAATCATATTGATTTCATAGAGGCATCACATGTTAATTGTATAAATACCTATCTAAACGTATCTAAATGTACTTATCCAAAAATCTAAAATCCCGAAAGCAAGCAACAAGTAGTAAGTGATGCACAGGGGTCATGAGAAGCGTCTGGTAGGTTTGGAACCTAGGAAGAAACCTAGAGAGGAGCCAAACTCTGAATTGTGGCCGATACTCTTTTGGCCGAGCCAAGTAAAGATTATAAGAACACATGAGCTTTGTAAAGTGACCTCTATTTCTGTGTGTTAGCAACTAAATACAAGTGGGCTGTGTCCAGAGTCTTTAAGCAGAGTCCAGACCAGTTATCTGACCAGGTTCCAGGCTTGGCCCAAGGAATCAGGTACTCCAATGATTCAAGAGGACAACAGAACATTTAGAGGGAGCTCTCCTTCTAACCAAAGGGAGACCACAGTATGGAACTTCGATTGACCCTCATCCTCTGTCACAGAACCTCAGGGGCCAGGTCAAGGACTGCCATAAGGTGACACTTAGGGCCCCTGGACAACCCCTTTTGTCCAGGGGCCCTAAGTGTCACCTTATGGCCAAATAAAATGTTGCTAAGGGCCCCCAAAGGGTTAGATCCGACACTCCCCCTAGTTTATTATGTGGCTATTAACCCCCTTGCACACATACACAGGTCAGAAAGACAAGCGATAACGTCTCCCAGTATCGTGCTCAGCGGCTCCTGAACTGATCTGTTCAGGTCTGTGTGTGTTTCCTGGTCCGGACTAAAGAGATAAACAGCCTTTGAACTCCCAGCCAGCTGTGATATCTCATCCAAGCCTGATATCATGATACACTGCAGTCAGGGAGCTGCACCTCAAACCGCCCCAAGCTCGAATCTCCCCTGACAACTTGGAATCTCGTCAGGTTCTGGAATTATTCAGCCCTCAGGGTTTTTTGTGGAAACCTTTTCGAGGTGTGAGCATAAGACAGAGGCATAAATCAGCAGATTGATGGTTTTCTGTCTCTCCTCTGACAGGTGATGTCATCACAGTAGTAAAAAGCTTTCCGAAGGGGATTCGCTGAGCGGTGTGGCTCCAGCAATCTTTTTGCTTTTCTTTGCAGGCAAGGGTTCTTTGTATGGAAAAGGGGTTCTACACGACCATTAAGGCTGTGCGCAACATTCTGTATGATACTGAGATGCGTCCGTCACCCGACAGTCATCCTGAATGAGGTTCCTTGACCCCATTAACAAGTCCACTTGTTGTAGATCTCTCTGCTTTTGGTTTGCCGGCCAGAATACTGTGACTCGTTGGCCTCATGTGACCTGTAAATCACATGTTTCATAACACCACATGGTTTTGGGGCCTTTAAAACATGCAATGCAGTGTCATACATTACTACACTTAATAGGCTAATTGGGCCGAACCGTTCACAGAATTCTCTAGAAAATACCCTGGTTGAAGGCTTCCTGTTACAGCCTTTTGTAGGGGCATACCGAACAAAATTACCTTTAGATTATGAAAATGGTTCTCAGTGAAACCCTTCATGGAGAGTTCTTGGTAGAACTTCAACTCTCTAGGACCAGGTTATCCCCTGTGGACACGAGCAGTGCCGTCTCTAAATATGTGTGTGTGTGTGTGCGTGCGTGCGTCATTTAGGATGATCCCTTAGCAGCCTTTTTACACGCTAAAACAAAGAAAATAGGTTATATTGAGATATCCCCTGTAGTTGATCAGGGAAGAAAAAAACATTTTAATTCAACAGATGTTTATTGTGTTTGCCTCTAGTGAGTTTGGTTGCTATGGATGTTTATGTTACACTGACACATTTTGTTGTTTACTGTGAAGTTGTTTATATATAATAATACCCCTGCCCGTTGTTGGACTTGGTATGTTGATTTAATAAATCTGTGTTTGTCTGTCCATCTCTTTCTGTCTAACTCTGTCTGTCTGTGTCTGTCTTTCTGTCTGTGTCTGTCTGTCTGTCTGTCTGTGTCTGTCTGTCTGTCTGTCTTTCTGTCCCCATTGCAGTCTTTTACACTTTTTCTGTCTGATCATCTCTCTCTGGAAATCCAGGATATAAACAGAAATATCTATCTATATAGATATCTATATTTTAAATCAAGTTTTGTTTCCTTAAAGAACCACATGTTTGATCACAGACACATTTATTTTATGAAACGACCCTGTTGAGGCATGAATTCCCATGAATTAACCAAACCATGAATAAACTAAATTGTCGCTGCTGCAGAATGTGGCCAAAGGATGTTATCTGCGGATCCCAAAGGACGCCCTGTTCGCTAGACACTGCCCTCCGTTCAACCAGAGTTGCGTGGTCCCTGCCGAGAGGTAGTGCGCTGGTTTTACTGGAAATAGGGTGCATATTGGAAAACAAGCAGAGAATGTTATAAAGATACAGAGGAACGCCGGAGACAGCTGGTTCAGAAGGATCTCTCTCTCTGCCTGTAACAGCTGGAGGTTTTACTGACCCTCACTCAGACCCAGATCCCCAGGGCCTTGGCACCTGATTCCCCTTATTCTATAGTGTGTTTATAAATCCTCTTACATGATAGTTGAGCTAGACTCGTATGCTACGGAATTACACTGTAATGATTTAGTATTTTGTGGGTATATAATAGAAACATACCTTATTTTACGGCAATGCCAGTAAAAGTGCTGATTATACGTTGTCAGAAATGTTTACTACCGTTCTTGTATTAATGGATGTTTGCAAATATATATTTTTTCAGTTGAACTGTGTATTTATTATAATATTGTATAAGTCCAGACGTCTTCATATACACGTTTAAATTTTCTCCCCTTTTGGTCCATTAATATTAGAATATTGTTAAAGTAAAAATGCTTTCTGGAATCTATCAAAATCTGTTAATCTAATCTATTAAAGTTCCCTCCCCACATGTCAGGATCTTGTGAGTTCATGTCTTGCTCGCTCAAGTAGAACACTTTGGATCATTATCTTTAATGAAACAATTTCAATGTCGTTCTAGATCTTAGAGATCTTAGAGATCTAGAAAGATTTAGGAACGACAAAATGTTTTTATAGAAATCCAGTTATGGATGGTCTTATTCATAACACATGAACATGTAGATATTCATTGCCTCATTTGCATTTGTAAATGCAATTGTTCAGGAAACCGTTTTACACCCTAAAATAGTTTAAAAGCTACGTCTATGTTCTGCTGGTCAAAGTTGATTGTAATATATTTTTCCCTGGCGTAAGGGTTAATGTAATATAATGTTGGCTCTGTGACCTAACTCCAACCTACTCTAACCAAACGGTTAGCAACAGGCCTGGGACGGGTTTGAATGAACATGGTATGCTTTGAAGTGACTCGCAGGGAGCAAATGCATTTGTTCTGCTTCCACAAGTGATGGGTTAGGGTGGCTGAGTGAAAAGCCTTCAGGGTACATATCTAGCTAGACCCAACATGGTTCCCTCTGTCTTTTCAGATCTGTGTTTGTGTGTGTGTGTGTGTGTGTGTGCACCTATGGCGACATATACCGTTATGGACGTATTCAGGTCTATAGTTAGGGACTTTTCAAAGTCATTCTGTAGCAGTGTTTCCAAATGGGGGCGTTTAAAGAACCTCTGGTCTATAGTCTGTGTGTGTGTTTGAACTAGTTCTGGTTTAGGACCACCTAATTGCAGGTCAAAGGTTAAGGAGGACCTCTGGTTTATAGGGTGTTTGTGCCTCTATTAGTTCTGGTTGTTTAGGACCAGGTCAGAGGTTAAAAAGTCTATAGCATGCATATCTTTTAAAAAAAACTAATGATTAATTATTTTTGGTTGTTCAACATGTGTTACTGATGTTGGATTATTGAGTCTGAATCTGTTTGCAATTATCTTGGGATTTGAATTGATGACACATGTGAAAAACCTGGTATATAAATCTGCGGTGGTTATTTTAGAAATAACAATTGATTTTCTTTTAAAGCTAATGAGAAACTTGCAACAGTTATGCCTGTTTTAGATTGCATGCATAACATGCATGCTTCTTGTCAGTTGATGTATTCTCTGGACTCTTTATCACGGTTTATTAGTTGTAGAGCTCTCACTCATCACTGGGTGCAATAGTGTAGACTCACTCATCACGGTGTTCTGTACAATAGAGTAGACTGTGTTTGTGTTTAGACATGTGAAACATGCCTGTGTTTTGTTATAGTTCTGTAAATGTGCATATTATATATTGTATTTTAACCACAAATGTTTTTTCAGATTTAATTGAGTTATGGGGTTTTTATGCTGGGGTCCTGGTTATTGAATTTCTAATTCTTACTAATTCTCATTCTCGAAATGATCAGCCTCATTTTCGAAACATGTATCTCATTACTGAAACAGGTGATAATTCAGCTATTAATTAATTAATAACAAATAATGTTTTATCTTTCAATTTGTGTCCAGAATATTGTTTTTTTTTTACTTCAGTTTTGCAGTATGACTTCAAATATGTCAGGTTTGGATCAAATATCACAAAAAAACGGATGTAGATCATGGGGAGTGTTGCGGAAATGAGAGAAAATAGCTAAATGTATTTATTTAAAAAATAGTTTTCCCCAGAGATTCATGAAACTTTGTACAGGCCTATTTAATCATTTATTTACAAAAATAGAAAAAAAAAAAAATTCTATCGTTTTTGGTGTTTTGGATAGTTTGCGGTAATGAGATTTTTTCAAGAAATGTTTGGTAAAATGTGAAAATAAATATGTTATATTGTTAGTATATGTTTTGAGATTATTACTCACAATAACCTAAGACCTTGCTATCAAAGTTTCAAATTTCCTTTTTATGTGTTTTTTAAATTTTCATGTTTGAAATATTTGAAACCAGGATTTCATGAGAATGACCCTCATAATCACAGGATCTCTATTTACTGTCAGTATAGTCCACTGTCCCCACAGAGATGGGCAGACGAGCTTATAATCACAGGATCTCTATTTACTGTCAGTATAGTCCACTGTCCCCACAGAGATAGGCAGAAGAGCTTATAATCACAGGATCTCTATTTACTGTCAGTATAGTCCACTGTCCCCACAGAGATAGGCAGAAGAGCTTATAATCACAGGATCTCTATTTACTGTCAGTATAGTCCACTGTCCCCACAGAGATGGGCAGAAGAGCTTATAATCACAGGATCTCTATTTACTGTCAGTATAGTCCACTGTCCCCACAGAGATGGGCAGACGAGCTTATAATCACAGGATCTCTATTTACTGTCAGTATAGTCCACTGTCCCCACAGAGATGGGCAGAACAGCTTTTAGGGTTACTGCTTGGGATGGTCTTTAATCAGTCATGTAAATGGCGGTGCTTGGCGCACTGGGTGTTATTAAAGAGGGTTCTAAAAAGAACCACGTTGTATTCTACAGATACAATTATATAATCACGTGTATTTTATATCGAGGTCATTCATAATTTTAACAATTTGTGTACAATTGTTTACTTGACAAAAACAACATGTTTTATAACAGGTACAAACATTATTGTAACTTTAATACATAACACAGGAAATGCACTACACTAATGCATGGTATTTTCTTACCTAAAAAGGTGTTTGTGTTCTGGTTCAACCCCCTGGCACGCCTCATTGTTAGTTCGGGCTGTATAGTAATTTCTACCAAAGAAGCAAGAAACAAAGGCTATTTTTAAATCAATCCACCTTTATCCATTATGTCTCTGATGTTGGATTGTGGATACTGGGTATTTACAATTATACGTGGTCAATTCGGGCAGGGCAATAACGCAATTATTCCTTAGAAACTTTTTCCATTTAACCAGTTGTTGGTTCACAAAGTTAAACTATTTTGTGTGTGTGTGTGTGTGTGTTTAACTATCCCCAACCCACCCTAACCCAGAAGACAGTCAACTACAAGCCTGGGATCTCATCTGTGCATGTGGGTTTAAGTTTGTGTGTATCTGCCTGGACATTCCCCACTAAGAACACATGTACCAATTTCACAGCTCAGCTGAATGTATTTGTCCGTAACACTCACTCCTCTGAACTGTTGCTCAGACCTGCTCCCTTCGTGGAAAAAGTGTTCCATTGTTTGAGGATGCAGCAGTGAATTATACATAATGTTGTGCAGAGGCGTATTGGAAGATTAGGCAATGGAAAGAATTATGTGGAAGTGGCAAGCTCCTTCGGGTTTCAGGGTGACTTCAGATGTTCATGGTTCTTGGATATAGGGTGTGTGTGTCTGTATGCAATTGTGTATTTGAATGTAATTTACACAGTTTCCAGGATCGCATATCGTCGTCGCTAGAAGGTTTTCTGTGTTTCCCGGCACAGTCTCGAGCATGGAGGAGATACCAGGAGGAAGGTCGTTACACTAGGAGAGCTGGACTGTTTTGTAGAAGTGCATCAACCCAGCAGCAGGGAGGCTATCTGCTCCTTTCTGCGAGGAGGAAAAGGAGGAGCAACACAATGACCTCCAGCGGGCTACTGGTGTGCATGTTTCTGACCGAACTGTCCCCTTGGTGCCCCGTTCCTTCACAGATGAGAGCAGGTTCACACTGAGCCCATGAGACAGACGTGAAAGAGTCTGTAGACACCGTGGTGAACGTTTGCTACATGGCACAACCGGTATGGCAGAGGTTCCTTCTGGTGCAGGACAAGGCCGGCCTCGTGTCTAGAGTGTGTAGGCAGTTTGTGGTTGACCAAGGCGTTGATGTCATTGACTGGCCCTCACTTTCTCCAGACCTGAATCCAACGGAGAACCTCTGGGATGTTATGTTTCGGGGCATCCAATGCTGCCAAGTAGCACCACAGACTGTCCAGGAGCTCACTGACGCCCTGATCCAGGTCTGGGAGGAGATCCCCCGGGACACCAACGCCGTCTCATCAGGAGCATGCCCAGACATTGTTTGGAGTGCATACAGGCACGTGGGGGCCTGAGATTCACACAAGTCTGAAAAGCCTATGATTGTAAGCCTATGATGTATTTCACTCTTTCTCAATATTCCATCATATTTAACTTGAATTTAGATTTGATTCTACTGTATACCACTACCCACTACCTTCACACATGCACAATAAATCACCAAAATAAACAAAAGTAAACAACTATTGAACAGCTTTGGGTCACTAGTTTTCTTTAAAGTAAAGCCTTTTTTATCGTTATGATAACATCAAAGTGATCAGAAATGTGATGTTATTTTTAGATTGCTTCCATTAGCCTGGCACCACTCTGGACCCAATCCCATGGTGCCATCTTGAGGCTTGTTGCATTTCTACGTTACTCCTGGGCTTTTGCCCTTCTCCCAATACCTCCCTCTCATCACACTTAACATTTGGTACCAGTTTTGAAGCCATTTAAAATGTCCCTCTGCATCCACTTTGTGCCCCGTTGATAGGAATCACCTATTCCCCCTTATCCCCAATAGAAAATGCTTTCTGGAAAAGAAGAGATGTTACGACCTAACAAGGCTTTTATGGTGAAAGAGACATTCGTAAGTGACCCCGACATTTTGACCGGAATTGTACATTTAAAGTCTCTTCAAGCACACAGTGAGTCACCCCTCGAGTCAATCTGTTAATAATAATAAGAATTCCTCCAATTAGGCAACACTAATTAATAATGACATAGAGATCTTTGACCAGCCAGCTCATTGCTAGACACAAAGCCAACTTGGCTTAAGGAAAGAGGAAATTCAACAAAACTTAGAGAAATTTCTTTTTATATGCCTTTATTGGGTTAGTTATTAAGTCACTTGGAATAAATAAATACAGTGGTCCAGCAGTGACGCTCACTGTGAATGAACTCCTTGAATAAACACAGTGGTCCAGCAGTGACGCTCACTGTGAATAAAGGCCTTGAATAAACACAGTGGTCCAGCAGTGACGCTCACTGTGAATAAAGGCCTTGAATAAATACAGTGGTCCAGCAGTGACGCTTACTGTGAATAAACGTCTTGAAAAAATACAGTGGTCCAGCAGTGACGCTCACTGTGAATTAACGTCTTGCCGTTACAATAAGTAGCGATAAAGTAGTAAGCTTTCACTTATTTTTAAATAACAAAAAAATTGAAGCTACCTGTGTTGTAGGAATTACTAACCAATCATGTGTGATAATGATAATGTGTGCGCGAATAGATGAGTGTTTATTGCTCTCCGTACTTACAAGCTTGGTGGTGTGAAATCTCTCCAGAGAGCTGTAAATTGTGGTCATTAGGGTGTTTTAGCAGACCTCTCTCAGCTCTGTTTCAGACTAAATGGCAGATTCTACAGCTGGGACAGCAAAGATTTACAAACGCACACACACACACACGCACACACACACAGGTGCACACTCACATACAAAACATGCACACACAAATCTGCGCAGACCAGTACACACACACACATACGTCTTCTTGGATGCAAATTCTCCCCAACCACTCATAGAATATATGATTGATTGCCGTTTGAATGAGTCAGAGGAACCCTTTGGCTGTGATTTCTGGCACTAGTTTGGCTGCACCCCCCCCCCCTTCTCTCCCCCTCATGTCCCTGCCCCTGTCACCCCCCCGCTCTCTCCCTCATCTCCCTGCCCCTCTCTCTCCCTCTCTCCCCCTCATCTCCCTCCCTTTCTCTCTCCCTCTCTCCCCCTCTCTTTTCATCTCTCCCTCACACCCAGGGGAATCACATGGGTTCACATCCTGGTTGTTATATTGATATGATGTGATAATTTTGGACCGTATGGCCTTGCCACGTCACACTCTGTTGATTTATTAATGACGGGCATCTGTGAACGGGCATCTGTTTAGCCGTCCGGTCATGTTTAGCCGTTTGCTGGTGTGTGTACAGTGCATCCGGAAAGTATTCACAGCGCTCCACTTTTTCCACATTTTGAATAGAATTTTGAGGGAAAACATTTATTTTATCCATTTTGGAATAAGGCTGTAACATAAGATCTGGAAAAAGTAGAGTGTTATACTTCCAGATGCACTGTGCTTGTTTTTGTCCATTAGTTTGTTTGGGTGCTTCCGTTATAGTGTATTCAGGAGGAAAACAACACCAAGTTGATGCTGATAGCAAGCTGCTCGAAGGAGGAGGACAGATTTCCCAGCAGCGGGAGGTCACTTTCATCAGGCCAAGATCCTCCGCAGGTCACTTTCATCAGGCCAAGATCCTCCGCAGGTCACTTTCATCAGGCCAAGATCCTCCGCAGGTCACTTTCATCAGGCCAAGATCCTCCGCAGGTCACTTTCATCAGGCCAAGATCCTCCGCAGGAGCCAGACACTCCCATATCCAAAAGCAGCTCTGATTCTGCCGCTGGTTTTGAAGCAATTGTTTTGTATATTTTTATGTATATTACATATTTCGAGACTACATTATTACAATGGGCATACAAAAATCATGTTTTTTTAAATGAATAGATTTATAATGTTCAAACAGCCAATATTTATTTCCATGTAGGTTATAGGTGTTTGTTTATTTTTCTGTAAGAACATCTATAATTTAGCAATGAAGATGCAATGGAAACGGTTTCCCTCCTTATTTTATCAGATGAATGTCTTGGCTAACATTTGAAAGCAATGACATTAGACTAATAGCATTTCAATTACTTCATAGTGCTGTAGGCTAAATGTGTCCATCTTTCTCCCTCCCTCTCTACTCTCTTTCCATCTCTCCTCTCTCTTTCCATCTCTACTCTCTTTCCATCTCTCCTCCCTCTTTCCATCTCTCTTTTTCTCTCTTTACATCTCTCTACTCTCTTTCCATCTCTCCTCTCTCTTTCCATCTTTCCTCTCTCTTTCCATCTCTCTTTTTCTCTCTTTCCATCTCTCTCTCCTCTCTTTCCATCTCTCTCTCCTCTCTCTTTCTCTCCCCCTCTGACCCCCCTCTCTCTTTCTATCTATCATTCCCCACCTCCCTATTTGTCTCCTACTCTCTCACTTTCTCTCACCGTGGGCTTCATCCATCCATTCATTTCAGCCACGGTGAAACTGACCCAGAGCTCTACTATGTTATTTCACAATCCTCATCCCCCAGACATTTTCTTTGGTGTCAGACAATCAACAAGCCGTTTATAAATATACACCAAACGGCTCCCTTAAGCATGTTGTTGTTACAGAGGGTCTTCGCCCTCAGCACAAACCCCCAGATGAGATCAGACTATCAACAAACCATCCATTAGATTAACAAGGCGCCTTCTGTTGGCGGAACGCGGGGGCCGTTACAATAACCATGGTTTCATCTGCGGTTCAAGGTTTTTCCGCGGTGGTTCGGTAAGACGTTCCGGACCAGATGACATGAACTGACTTTGAGCGCACGGCTGTGAGGACGAACCCAAACAACACCAAAATGCTAATTATTCCCAACGCGCCGTTTAGTTCTATTCACAAAGCCCGTAGGTAAAGAAGTCAAACATGGCTGCCAATCTCACAGAGGGGGCGTCCCATTGCGCTGCCTTGTTCCCTATGTAGTGCACTACGTTTGACCAGCACCCCTATGAGGATAGGGGGCCATTGTAACTAGCCTAAATGACCTCATATACCCTCCAGTTTCCTCTGTTTGGAGAAAGTCACATTCTATCCTTCACATTATCTAAGTGATGTGTTTCAGTGTGTGTATTTGTTACTGGGTGTGTATGTTTGCCGGTCTTTGTGTGTCATTCTTTCTTCCTCTTTGTAAGTATTTGTGTGTTTAAATCCAAGAGAGAATCGACAGGGACGTACAATGCCAAATGGCCCCGGGTTTCCTGAGTTCAGGAAGAGGAGCATGGTGTATGGACAGACTACGGTGTGGGACTAGGAGCATGGTGTATGGACAGACTACAGTGTGGGGACTAGGGACTAGGAGCATGGTGTATGGACAGACTACGGTTTAGCGACTAGGAGCATGGTATAGGGACTGCAGTGTGGGACAAGGATAGCAGAGCACAGAACAGGAACTAGGAGCATGGTGTAGAGACTAGGGACTAGGAGCATGGTGTAGAGATTAGGAGAAAAAAGTAGAGACTAGGCACGTGGTGTGGGGACTAGAGATTAGGATTTAGGAGTAGAAACACGGTTTAGGGACTTGGAAGCAGGAGCCTGGTGTAAAAAAGAGGAATGAATGACGGAAAGAAGTAATATAAAAGAAAAACGTATAAAGGACAATGGTTGTGAGACAAAGCAGTTAACCACAGATGCTGTCGGACCTGGGAAAGGGAAACTGTATGTCTGCGGAGACCTAAACACCCCTGAGCAAGTAAACAAAACAAGGCTGTGTAGGTAAAAGACTGAGAATCCCTGGGTTTCATTTCAGTCCAAGTGTTAAACAACAGATGAACCAATCCCCCAAACTGCACATGATGCAGAGGCTGTAGAGGGCAATGCCGTGTCAGTCCAGGGAGGCAGTCCTCCTTTAATGTGTTCATGACCTGTCATAATCCATTTGAAATGTCCAACTTGATAGAGATGTGTTTACTTTGAGTACATTTGTAGATTATCTAATCCAGATTGACTAACATGAGCAATCCGGGTTCTGTATCCTGCTAGAAGAACAACCTTTCAATTACCAACCTCTAACTGGCTCCCAGTGGACAACACTATTTTTCTTTTAAACAGAAAACATGAAGTTGTATTTACCCTCTGTTGAATATGTAGCTGTTTCCATCCAATGTCTCTTCCTTCCATCCTTCCTTCCATCCTTTCTTCCATCCTTTCTTCCATCCATCTTTCCTTCCATCCTTCCTTCCATCCTTCTTTCCATCCCTGCAGTAAAATACCAAGGATTCACCTTCCTGCTCCTACAACACGTCCTGTTTTGTTCCCTCTCATTAAACCAATAAAGCAAAGAGGGAAACTGGAGGTAATGCTGCTTGAATCACAACATGGTTCTAGGCGGTACCCATGGTAACAGGCCAGCATGATGGACAGATGCAGAGTGACATCCTGGAAGTCCTCCAATAACATCAAGGACGTGCCCCGTGTACCACCCCACTCCCCAGATGTGTATACACTGGAGTCGTGACCAAAGGTATTTAGCACGCTTTAGCACGGGTTATTGAAACATTGCACCATTTTATCTAGAATGTTGTTTAAATAAAAGAAAATGTGGGTGTTTACGTATGTATTTATTTTCAATGTAGTTGAACAGAACCGAAAGAAATTGAATTGAGTTTTTGCTTATTCCAAAAATGGCACAGACAATGCTATTGGCGCCACCCAGAAGTAGTTAGAAATAATTGAATCTCTAGCAAGTTATTCTTCTTCATGTTGGAACTGGATTGCGGTGAAATGCGAGTGGCTGCAATAACTCATTCCAGTTTCCATACCAGTTTGAATAGAGAAAATGACTCATTCTCCTGTTGTGAGTGATGGTGTACCAGAAAACAGATAAACAATACAATTTTCCATACCAGTTTGAATAGAGAAAATGACTTGTTCTCTTGTTGTGAGTGATGGTGTACCAGAAAACAGATAAACAATACAATTTTCCATACCAGTTTAAATAGAGAAAATGACTTGTTCTCCTGTTGTGAGTGATGATGTACCAGCAAACAGATAAACAATACAATTTCCATACCAGTTTGAATAGAGAAAATGACTTGTTCTCTTGTTGTGAGTGATGGTGTACCAGCAAACAGATAAACAATACAATTTTCCATACCAGTTTAAATAGAGAAAATGACTTGTTCTTCTGTTGTGAGTGATGGTGTACCAGCAAACAGATAAACAATACAATTTTCCATACCAGTTTAAATAGAGAAAATGACTTGTTCTCCTGTTGTGAGTGATGGTGTACCAGCAAACAGATACACAGAGCACATGGCCAGCAGTGGTTTCAGTTTTAAATCCTATTGAAAACCTGAGAACACGTGTATTTGGGTGAAAGAAATACTGCAGCAGTGTAACTTTAACCCCCAGTCTAGTGTATTGGAGTCATAGTTGGTCCAGAGTGAATGTGAGTCATTGTTGGTCCAGAGTGAATGGGAGTCATTGTTGGTCCAGAGCGTATTGCGACCATTGGTGGAAATGGAGATGCTAGTACATTCTGTTGAGGAGGAGAGGAAACAGAGACGTGTGGGGAGGAGATGAGGGAGGGTGAGAACCATTTTATTTGGAGATTAAGCAAGTTTGCCATGACAAGTGTACACATGCTGGTTTGATGAAGAGTGTGTGTGTGTGTGTGTGTTTGTAAACCACCAGAGAGTTAATCAAACAAAATGAAAGAGTTTGAAACTGAAGGAAGATTAATGTAAAGAAATGGTGAGCCTATCCTGTCTGGTGGCTTAGAATCACACGCCTCTGTCCGCCTGTCAAACCCTTTTCTCTACATGTCGCACTACCCCAGACATACTGTCCCCGGTCTAAAGAAGTGCACTTCAAAGGCAACAGGGCACCATTGGGAAAAGGTCTTACAGGAATTAAGCTGCTGTTGATAAGATAAGGACTTGCTAGATGGATCCTGGTTTGTGTCCGGGAGGAGAGGAGCCCCTGTCAGAAACTCCCCCGATTCCAGCAGAGTCAGCAAAATCTCCCTCCCTGAAACCCCCTTCTGTGTGCCTGGGGTGAGATGGGGGTGACGTCTTTGAACGTGCAAGGTCTCGGATTGGGTTGCAAGACATACTCACACCAGTCTTCCTGGAACCCCAAACGGCAGTCTAGTCCTATTTATAGCGCACCTTTGTTAATGTAGTTTGAAAGTTGTTCACTACCAGGAAGAGGGTGGCATTTGAGATGTGGATTGGCTGTGTAATGTACCGTGTTGATTCTCTCATCTTATAAAACAGACATAATTAGACTGGCAGCCAAGAGGAAGAAACAACTATGAGTTTAAAGAAACACTGCAAGACTGTGGCATTTAAATGTTTGACAATGAATTAATTGAAATGGTCGTATTGTGTATGCGTGTGTGAGTGTGTGCTTCTGTGAGTGAGGTGTGAGAGTTGCGGGTTGATGACTACCAGTGTAAATGTAAATCACAGACCATGTACATTTTGTTCTACATGTAAAGCACGTGTTTCCGTTAGATACAGACACACACACACACTGACGCTGCGTTCATCAACTCTGCATCTTCAGACCATATGGCTAAAACACAGACGGATGTGTTCCACAACTGGGTAATGTAGGAACTAAACATGACAGGTTTGACCCTCCGTTACCAACACAGCCCCTACAGCTAATGTACAGGGATAATGGACACCAACAGAGTGAAAGTGTGTTTGTGTGCTTAAGAAAGAAAGTGTGTGTGTGTGTGTCTCAAGCCCCTCCCCCATGTCTGTTTAACAAAGAAGAGTGTTTCAAGCCTCCTGGTCTTCATTATGGGGCTCATTGCCAGGAGGTACATACATCAGTCTGACTGGAAACATCCAGAGCTGAGGGTCAGCATATGTCCCGCTGCGCTGTATGTGTGTTGATGGAATGGTGTGTGGCTATTCCTGTACAACTCTATGATCTCAAGGCAAACACACAAACGTGTACGCACACACATGTTGAGTTTTAACATACTTGTGCAGACCCCACACATCAGCTCCATTCAACATCCAATTTCGCCTGACCCTCCAAAAACCGGGTGGGCCTGGTTCCACCATAGGGTTCCACCATCGGGTTCCACCGTCGGGGTACCAGGGGCTGAGGGGGGCCTGCCTTGTGTGTACTTCTGTGTTCGATGTATTGTTCTAGTTTGTGTTTCTATGTTCTGTTTCTATCCCCTGTGTTAATCGATTTCACCTGTGTCTTGTTTACCCTCGTTTTCAGTTTCCTTAGTTCGTTGTGTGTTTTGTGAGACTGCTGTTCAAGTATTTTCTTTTTTAAAAGTCATAGTTCCATAGTTCTAACCCCTGCCTTACCTCAATGGTTAAGACTTAAGTCGCTCACGTCTACGGGTATGACGAGTACTCGGACAAGCAGTATCTTACGGTTTTGCCACGAATAAGTCATGGTGCAAAACCCTACATTCTCGCATTAGTCAAACGGTGGGGACTGCTAATCGTTCAATTGGATGATGTTGCTGTGAGTAAAGACACAGGTGGGAGAGCTTGTTGAGCATGCTGCTATGATTGGATTCTCACGAGGACCTCTCATGCACGCACGTGCATACTCATGAGATGGTGTTAACCCTATCCCATGTCTTTGAATGAAGACATCGGGTAATTCAGCGTTTACACGGGCAGCCCGATTCTGTTTGACCCTCCCCAATATACTCCCCTATGCTGTTTGGCCCAGACTAATGGGGTGTCTGTTTCCTGAAGCCTTCATAGCCATAATATTGTTGTAGGATTAGCCGATTCCCCAAGCCTTCATAAGCAATATTTCACAAGTTTCACTCCACTTTATTTCCAGAAGTTTTTTGCTCCACAGCAAACGAATCTTTGAATGAAAACCAAGATGACAAACCTGACAGATAAATGGGATAAACAACTGACCCCAGAGTGCAACGTATTGTTACGAGATCCTAAATAGATTTTATATTTTGACATTTTCTGCAGTTGAGGGTGATAACACCTCTGATATATAATCAGTATTATGGAGTTTTATCTAGACAAACCCTTTTTTTAAAGGAGACAGTGTTTGGAGATATTATTCGTATATACGCATGCTGCTCTGTTGACAAATGATCTCATCTCTGATTTCTTTTGGGAAGAATCTGGTTCCATCGTCACAACGCTCAACTTACATTAGAACTGGGAGACTAGGACCATGTTCAATTCCGTTGCATTTCTAAAGAACACATCAAGAGCTATCTGTCCAAAGCCATAGAGAATGTTAACACCTCATGTCCAACTGGTGGAATATTACATTACCTAGGTAAATTCCTATTAATGTTTTCAACAGCAACACACTTGGCAAGACTTTGACAGATCGTCGAAATCAAAGACCCACATGAACTAAGGTGGATGCTGTATATTTAGCCCCCTCAATCTGTTTGTGTTCCTTTAGGTTAGGAGCTTGGACAGCGCTCTTCAAACCAAAAACCTCTGAGACCCTACATCTCTCAAGAGTTTCTAAAACAAACCCGATGCCCGTAGATTCTTTGATAATGTCTTTGTGGGAAACGTCGAGTAATATCAAGGAAGTATGTTCTTCTCAGACAAACAAGGGCGTATTGTGTGTTCTGAGATAATAAAGGGCCATGAGGGGGACTCGTTGTGGTGT
>JACXGK010007326.1:8812-25749 GCA_016801125.1 Novumbra hubbsi | reverse complement strand
ACATGACCGCAGAAAGGCACAGGTAGGATACCAGTACCTAACATGACCGCAGAAAGGCACAGGTAGGATACCAGCACCTAACATGTCTGAAGAAACTACACAGCACCAATGAATTTGTGTTATAATCAGTCATTCACATGGCAGTAACATTCTCAATGACTGTTTTCAGAGTGGTGGGATCCTGGTTCCTCTGGATAAAGCCTTTGGACTGGGCTTTGGCTACAAACACAATGTTATTTACTGTTAAAAATGTCATGTTTGATAAACAACGATTTGTGGAAGATTGTTTCCTGTTACTTTTCACACCTAGCTACTTTCCACATCTAGGCAGTTTATCTTGACTGTTCTGTCTTCGTAAGGAAACTCAGAGACTTGACAACAGCTTAAAGCCGGTGTTGTGACAGAAATATTGCCTTCTGGTAAAAAGCTTCAATCTAGTGTTCCGTTCAGCAGGTTATCATTGACTAGTGCCAGACAGTGTCACGCATCACCCTTATTTTGCCTTATCGACAGACAGAAGAGAGTGTGCTATTTCTGAAGTGCTGAAATTCCCCTGAAAACATAACAATCAATATACGGCCTGTCAACCCACTATAGGTGGCATAGTGACAAGCAGTGAGGATCCACAATGCTCTCCTACTCTCTCTCAAATGATTGAAAAGAAGCTTGTGTATATTGCCTGAAACATGCTGACATAACAAACCGAAGTCGCAATTGCATTTTATCCCACTTGAGCTAAACATCTCTCTGTGTTGGCAGTTATCTCACACTACCAGTAATTACTTTGGCTAGACAGCCCCCATTTTCCGTCTGGTTTAAGCTGACATTATATTGCCAGGGAGTGTTTCGCCCTCAGATCGCTCCCCGAAGTCCTTGTCTTTGTCTCGTACACTGATGCAACTGTGACGCCGTGGAGTGATACCCAGAGAACGGATTTATAGGATAGTCTGGAGCCTAGCTCCTTAAAAAGAGAGACGGTAGCAGAGGAACAGAAAGAGAGGCAAAGCAGAGAGAAAAATAGAGGCAATGAAGAGAGAATCACATTAATGCAGAGAGAGAAAGAGAAGGTTGGGAGCTTGGCTCTTTTGCTTGGTTTTGTTTTGCTGAGTTTCATGGTCTTTCACCGCTGTGGTTGGGTATGTGATGTAGTAACAACAGTGCCACCTGTGAAAAGACCAAAGAACTGCAAGCAAGATATTATAACTGTACATACAATATCCAGTACTTTGATGCTCCAAACGGACTTTATTGTTTTTCCAATCATATAGTGCTGTGTGGAACCCCGCCCGCGGTGGAGAACGCCCATCTGATTGGCCGCCGGCGGTCCCACTATGACATCCACGCTGTGGTGCGTTACCAGTGTGCTGAAGGTTTCTACCAGCGCCACATCCCGACCGCTCGTTGCCGTGTCGATGGCACCTGGGACCGGCCCAAGATCATTTGCACAAAGTGTAAGTAACAGATTTTCAAAAACACATATATATATTTTTTTAACTGTTTCTTTTTTTATTTAAATAAACGTTTGACATTTATTGCGTTATGAAACATGTTTTGATAACAAACGTTCCATCCAACTGGTCCGGGGCTCCAGAACAATGGTCAAATTCTGTCACAGTTTTGAGGTGAAATCGACTAAAGATGTCCTGGATGGCGACATCCACTAAATGGAAAAATGAAAGTGTAAAATGAAACCCTGTGTTTCCCTCCGTCAGCTCGGCGATCCCACCGGTACCGCCGCAACCATCACCACGGCCAACGGCGTGAGCGCAGGAACCACAGGAGACATGGAGGAGAGGCACACAGGGAGAGGGGAGAGGAGGTACACAGCCACTACTGAACCAAATACCACACCTCCCACAAGGCCCTGCGTCTGACCCCTGACCTTTTCCCAAGCAGAAGGGATCAATCAGGAACTCACATTGGACAATAGTTGACATATGAACTTTCTCATTTTTGACTTGATTTTAGCCCGACTCTTTGGGTTCTAATTACTTTTTGAATACTGTAGATCGCAAGCGTTCATGCATCAGTGCAAAAAAAGTTGCATATCTCAAGTAAACAGTTGATTTTGTTTCCCCCAGGTCAGCTATTACTAACAACAGTAACAGTTTTTCTCTCACTAACATGATTGCTAATATCTTAGAAAATGCCAATGCCTATGGATAACCGATTTTCACTGTCTAAAAATAAAGTGATGTGTGTGTGTGTTTATATGACTGTGTGTGTGCATGTACTTGAAAGAGAGTGTGTTTTGATAAGTTTGAAGCATGTTCTTCTCTGAGCATACTCATTTTAGTATTCTGTTTCAAAGCACAGAAAGTAATTATTGCAATTTAGATAATTATCTTTCGGTCCCAAATAACCCAGAGCTTATGTTTGTATTCGGTATTCATTATGTTTCCTCAAAACTTAAAACTCCTGAATAGCAGGGCTATTGTTTTATTATTCCACAACTTACACACCATTTTCTAAAATGTGTTATCTTTTTATGTAACGTAACTATTTATTATGGATTTTAATATATGTTTTGTTTTCTCTGTGATTCAGCAAGGAGCTGTATTACATTTTTCTTTTAAATACCATTCTTACAATCAAAAGTAACGAAGTTTACCCTCTTATGTTGGTGTACTGTAAATACTGTGGTGTTTGTTTGATATTGACTGACATCCCATTGAGACCTGACTCCTGGCCAGTCATGTACTACCCATGGCCCTTTCAACTAACAACAACATAACAAAACATGGATGTAGGTAGGATATAATAGGATAGATTAAAACACTGCTACAAGGTAATTTATCGTAGTCAGTAGTCTGAATCTCTGCAGAGCTCCAATGTGATGGGTAGGATGCTAAGATTATTAAATTAATCTGGACCCTCTGGTATTTGATTGGACGTCATCCCTCTTTTGATGTTTTGCTATGACCTCCCGTCCTGCTGTTGTATTCCGTTGTTATTAAAGCTGAAGAAACAAATGAACTACGATAAAGTATGTGGTCAATGATTTGGGCGTTCTTATGTCTGGGTTTCTTTTTATGCTTCTGTCTCATCACTTCTATTCTGAACCTCAAACATGAGTGAGTGGTTTGTATAAAACAACAAAGAAGCAATTGTCTTTGGTCTGCCTTTGGTCATTGTATTGAATTGATTGTGAGTGGAAGTACATCTGAACAAATAGACCCAATAGACTAGAGGAAAGTACATCTGAGCGAATCGACCCAATAGACTAGAGGAAAGTACATCTGAATGAATCGACCCAATAGACTAGGGGAAAGTACATCTGAACGAATCAACGCAATAGACTAGAGGAAAGTACATCTGAACGAATCGACCCAAAAGACTAGAGGAAAGTACATCTGAACGAATCGACCCAATAGACTAGAGGAAAGTACATCTGAACAAATCGACTCAATAGACTAGAGGAAAGTACATCTGAATGAATTGACACAACAGACTAGAGGAAAGTACATCCGAAAGAATCGACCCAATAGACTAGAGAAAAGTGTATTGAACAAATCGACCCAATAGACTACGGGAAAGTACATCTGAATGAATCGACCCAATAGACTATAGGAAAGTACATCTGAACGAATCGACCCAATAGTACCAGTTAGATCTCTGCTAGTTCAATCTCTCTTTGGATTGTTACCTATTGGCTCAGTTATCTGAGACCAGACCTTCTTTCTTTCACAACCTGATTCACTAAGATGAAATGTGTTTAACAGAAAGAGGTTTAGGAGAGAAAATAAGATAGACATTACATTAACTCTGGTTAGAATAATGCAATTAGTTGCTTAACTCTGCTGAAATCAGTCAACAGTGCTTGCCAAACCGTTAACCAACATGTAGATAGTTCAACGTTTGTTTTGTCAGTCTACTTATGAAAAGGGAAAGTATGTGCTTTAATTTCCCTGATGTCAAAATTGTTTCAAACAGATAAAATGTCTTTATCATCAGCTGGATGTTGTGTGACAATGCTTTCTACTGTAGATGGGTCTTATATGTTGACTTATTAACTGATGCTAAGACAATCTGCCTGGCAGGGCAAAGGTTACTAGGCCACCTGTACTCAGTAGCTGTCTATGCACACGCTCCAATGACATCATTAATCAGAGTTGAAAACTCAAAGTTCAATATACTGGTTGACGATGTCAGTGGATCCTTTTACATTGATGTAATTGATACATTCTGAAAAATAAGAGTTTTGAACTGGCATCGATCACTGAATTGTTTATTCTTCTGAGAGAAAAAGCTATAGGCAAAGGCTACGCCTTAACCTAGAGGATATCCTTCTGTCCAACATCTACCATAAGTTGTTTGCAAAATGTGCAATGTATCTACATTAGAATCAATAGATATATGCCACTATTATACTATGAGGTAAAGACTTAAATGACGTTACACTGAAAGTGAATGCGCAACGGTACACAATACATTAAGTATGAAATGGATCTCTGCTCTGTGCATCAATAGGCAGACTGACTGGCATGGAAAAAGTTTAAAAAAATTATTTAGAGTCGGAATCTGGATAGAAATCACCCAGGACCAGAGTACTACTATGAACAAACAGAGTTCCTTGAGTCGACAGTGACACAACCATTTAATATATTTTCATGATTATTACGCAGTAATTACAGCATACCCCGCCAGTAACAACCTATCAAGCTAGCATTTGGTCAATAAATAATTTGTGAAACAAAATGTCCCCTCACGCCTTGGTGGACAGTGATGGTCTCTGGACTCCACACCACATGTGTTGTATTATTGTACAATGTGTAAACGTTTTAAACATAAAGAAATACCCTTGAATGATTAGGCATGTTCAAACATTGTATCTGTATCTGCTGACATGAACATCACTGAATGACATCCTATGGCTTTTATCAATCAAGGACAACGGTGGCTACATATAAAAGGTGCTGTACTTTACAAGCGTGATCCGAACAACATGGAGTTCTAGCTGAATGAAATACATTCATGTTTTAGGTCTAGCTCGCCCTTCGCTCCACACAATGGAGTGCTTCTCTGTGCGTTTTTGGTTCCAAAAAATAAAACATGGCCAATTATGTGTACAACCAATCTCACTGCCCTAGAAACCTCTCAGACGTGAGATACATCACTGAAGCTTTCCCCTGGGTGAAGTACCCAGTTAATAACTATTGGTCTATAGAAGACAGTGTCTTCACGTGTACAAAACAATAAAAGACAGGGTCCCATCTTCCAGAGGACATTACACCTATTTAGTTGACTAGAATAAAATAATATTTTAATTCCCCCCAAAAATCATGAAGAGTTGTGTGTCAATGTTTTGTGTCGGTGTAATATTAATACAAGTCACTCTTTACACATTGGGATGTCAATATATATTTGCATCGACTCCATCTTACTACAATTGATTAAATAGCATTTTAAAATATACATTTCTGTGAAACTAAATATGTGTCATTAAATACAGACAAAAGTCACAAGAAAAGCTGTGACTTTTGTTTCCCGGTCTACCAATCAGCTGACAGAGTGGAAAACACTCCTCTTCTGCTGAATGGTAAAGAGATCCCTGAGAAATACACTCACATCTCCCATCAACCCTCACAGCAGGGTTACCTTACCACTTTGTTTCAAAGTTCACACATTTTCTGCTTAAACTTGATGTATTGTGTTATTCCTAAATAATAATACTTTGAGGAAATGAATCACATCCATGCTTCAAATAGCAGTTAAACGGCTGCATATTTGTGTGGCAATGTGCCAACTATAAAACTTTCAACGGTGTGTTCACAGACAGGGCAAAAACCGCAAGATGTGGAAGTCTAAGAAGCAGGTTTAGTGAAGCCTCCTTGTGGTGTAACAAAAGGGAAATGTGTTCCAGGCTGGAGGCTGAGATGCAAAACTGGGGTTTTATTTACAAAAAGTAGTGATGCTAGCAGTGCCAGAGCAAAGCCCGAAGTAGCAATGTCAGCCAAAATGAGCTATCAAAAAAAACCAATAAAAAGTAATTGGTCCCCTCTTGGTCTGCTATGGTGGACCCTCCAATTACAACCAGTCCTGTAAAACAAGCCCAGGTATCGTCTCATTGAAAATGCTTTCAGCTTCTGTGAGACTAGCATTTTTCTCGTTGTGGAGTAAATGAATAAGTCCATGACTACTGAGGCGCTGCCGTTCACAGTCAGAGACCAGAGCTCTCTATCAATGGAGTTTGAGACGATATCGGTTGAGTACTATAATATAGTGACTCTCAGTGAGTCACTGGCCAGTTAGATAAACCTGGGCCCTGTCTCAGACAAAAGGTTTTATGCTGCTATATTATCTAGACATTGTCTAGATCTAGACAATCCTGATGATTCCAGCTGCCACTAGGCTGAACCCCTAATCAACCCACCCTGGGCTGTTCCTGTCCTGCCAATCTGATCACGCTTGTCAACCTAGATCAGGCATTTTAGACTCTGGACACAGCTCATGTGAATTTATTAAGTATTAACAGTATTCTTAAACATCACCCTGCACAGCCACAAGAGGTATGGCCACCCCTTTGAGCCTGGTTCCTCTCTAGGTTTCTTCAATCCTGTTGTTGCATGCTCACTGGGGTTTTAGGCTGGGTGTTTTCGTAAAAGCACTTTGTGACAACTGCTGATGTAAAAAGGGCTTTATAAATAAATTTGATTGATTATGTCCACAAACAGATTTTATCTAGTTCAATAGTTGATAGAAAAGTATTGAACAATAAATGAGATGGAGCAGGGTTCAGTACAGGATCACCCTGATTATCTGTGTGTTCGCCTCTTAGTGCATTATATTCAGAGGATACAGACGCGTGGCTGAACTTTACCCCAACCCAGAGGATGTTGTGTGATGTAGAGATAGCGCTATAGAGGCTTACAGCACAAGATTGCAGAGTCTTAAAAATGTTTTACAAGACAATATGTCAATTGGTATGATTCCCTACTGCGAGCTCAAGTAGTCCATGCTGGATGGGAATTGTAGTCATATCGGTTTAGTTGGTCTTCTTCTCTTGGTTTGTTTGTCCCTTGGATACGGTTGGCATGAAGAAAGCAGGGCTGACACGACATCGGATGGCTAAGAGGAGAGGCGTGGCCACGTACAGCCCGTTGAGGATCATGACGGGCAACCATTGGTCCGTGGGAATCCGGTATGTGAAGGGGGTACGGGAGTGTAGGGAGCCCCCAATGTGGCACCACTGTGTCTGGGGAAAGGGAGGAGGGGGGGAGGAGGGGGCATTAGCGGAAAAATAACTATTGTCACACAAAAGCAATGATCGGAAAAAAGTATTGCAAAAATGATTTTTGTCGCAACTGTTGCCTCACACGCATTGTACAATCTGAGTGCAACAAGGGACCTGTGATACCTGGGCTATGGCTCCGGCAAAGAACATGGTCCAGTCCAGCATCCAGGTACAGCCTGGTGTCCTCAGGCCATATATGAACACAGCCAGCAGTGGCACAGCATAGAACAGATACACCAGCATCTAGAGCCATAACACAACGGAACCCATTTCATTCACCACGTTTGATCTGGAGGCGGAACTATCTTGCCGCTTGGAAAGAACTGAAATATGTACAGTCCGCCATGACAGATAACAACAATAAGATCTGTAGTTCTGTGGCTCACCGTGATTCTAGGGAAAGCCACTGGGTCCTTGAGGTAAGGCTCATACTGGTAGATATACGTGAAGCAGGTGTCCAGGGCACAGTCTAGAACTACCTGGTTGAGAGAAAAGGAGATAGGGGAGAAATGATCTACATTTCTGTTGGCTGAAACCCACTGGCTACATATCTATTAAATGATCTGTGGACTAAATTTAACGTGAGCGAGTGCAGTGGTTGGCCTGTTACTCAATGCAGTGGTTGGCCTGTCACTCAATGCAGTGGTTGGCCTGTCACTCAATGCAGTGGTTGGCCTGTCACTCACCACGCCCCTGAACACAGAGAAGACAATGGCTGCCAACAGGAGTAAAGACAGGATCAGGTCAACGGGACGATGGAGGAGACTCCTCTTTTGTTCCACTTCAACCTGAGAAACACACACACACTATGTCAGCTCCCCTGAGCTACACATTAAAGGTAATTGACAGGAGCATTCACAAGGAACACACCCCACCTCATTAGTTTAATACAAAAGAGGATTTAAGGTCCAAATTATTTAGCATCAACCAACAAATGTTTTTGTAATAACAATGTCAATGTCTTTTAACTGTAAACGTGAAGGACTGCACTAGGATTATTGGTTATGCCCTCAATGTTCTTCTCATTCAATTCATGGATAAAACAACATAAAGAGATTCCTCAACCATTTGAAATCTAGCTTCATTGCAGTGTTACTCCGTCTCACCTTGTCTGCATGAATGGTTGGCGGCTCTCTGGGGCCTCTGAACGACAGGACGGCTCCCCAGACGGACAGCAGCAGGTAGGGAAAGTTCCTCCAGAAGGCGGGACCAATGTTGGAACCATATTTACCTATGTGAGGGTCAGGGTAAAATGTTAACCTGTTCCTGATATAACTGTTGCTATGCTAACAGGCCAGAGCAGTAACAGTATTGCCCCTCACCAATGACCACTCCTGTAAGGAAGACAATCTGGTGGGCGTTGGATGACCCCGCCCAAATCAGCGCCATGCTGCGATAGGACTTCCTGCATAGAAAGGAAAGGTGTTGAACCATTTTGAGAACGGTTTGATTGGCACTATTGATCCCACTGTCGACTCACCCCCACTGTCAACTCAGCCCCACTGTCAACTCACCCCCACTGTCATACTCAGCCCCACTGTCAACTCACCCCCACTGTCATACTCACCCCCACTGTCGACTCACCCCCACTGTCATACTCACCCCCTGAACATGCGATGAATCATGACGAGGAAGAGAAGAAAGTGAAGCACACCCTCCCAGTAATTCATCATTATAGCATAGGCGGCAGTCAAGTGTGGCTCCCCCTGACAGAACACCAGGACATACATTAGGGAGGCGTTAACTATTAATAACTGAGGTACCTTCACATATTTCCACAGCCATGTCTTAGTCAATCAGAGAAACTGGTCCCTGATGGTCAAAACCCTATTTATTCCTCTAGTCCTCGTCACTGGTTGAAAACAGATACAATAGTTTGACTAACCTTCTTGAGGTAGAAGCCCATGTAGCCAGAGATGAACCCATCCACTTCTAGAGCATTGGTCAGACCCACCAGACAGGTGAAAGAAAACATGGCAAACACTGAAACAGCAAGAGGTCTCCATCATTAATTTTTTCCTGCTTAATCTAATTTGCATCTCCTCATTACCCTATTTTAGAAATGTTCTGTGCATGTGTGTGTAGGGAGTGTGTGCTTGTGTATGTGGGGGGATGGTGTGTGTTTGTATATGTGGAGGAGGGGTGTGTATGTACTACTGCCCTGGCTGTCTCTATTACACACCATAAACTATGGGGTCAATGTCTTCCCAGTGCTGCAATGCGAGAAGGTTGAGAACAAGGAAAGCCAGGACAAACGGAACAATGTACAGTACAGCAGCTCCTACTGTAAACACCATTACAGGCCTGTTAAGAAGAAACACACAAAGCGGAAACACACATTATGAAAGCTCAAAACCCCAGAAAACATGAAAACACAAAACCCATTCTTCCTGCCTACTGGTCGGATGTATTAATGAATGAGCCCAGAACCTTTCCGTTAAAACTGTATAGCCTATGTAAACAGAAAATATGTTGAACTAAATGGAAATGAATCATACATGTGTCATACTAAAGTAGTGTCATTGTCAGCATGTAATTGTAAAAGTAAACCAACTTACTCTTTTACCACATTGTTCATAGTGTAGAGAATCAAAGGAGCCACCAGAGACAGCAGGAAAACACATATTTCCACCGGCAGCTGCATCTTTCTACCATTGATTAAATAATGTAAAAGTGTAAATGAAATACTAAGGTGAAGTGGAGAATTAGGCGGTCCACTCTCCTGATCAGTAATGGGATACCTGGTACACGCTCCTATTGACCCTTGACGTTGGCTGTTCACTTTGTTCCAAAGTTCACAAACTGCATGATTGGATTACTCTTAGTTTAGGATGTCGCCTACTATATTTGCCATTTCCATATGTTTTTAAGGAATGCGTAAAGAGGCTATGTCTATCCTACAGTTAATATACAATCATATATACGGTGTACATCAGTGAGTAGGTAAAACGAAATGATCTAACATGTTTACTTTCTTTTCATTGGAGGTATGACCGTCGGTTTTATCAGGCATTAAGTTTTAATGCGTATGTTTAGGAAATACGTTTCTGTCAGTCTGATTTATTGCCAGGTCCAGTCTAATAAAGGTCTCCGTGGAAAATGAAAGACACATAGCTGGTCTTTTTTAAAAGTTAGAGAAATACGTTTAGCTACTAACTGTGGTTTGTCATGTAACCCAGTTCTGTGAAACAAGCACACATTTTCTCAGTTTCTCTTTCGGTAAACTGCTATACACCAGCCTTAGCATGTTCTCTACTGCCCCCTTATGGAGAATCATTGTTCATTGTTGAGGTGAAGTTGTAGCTCTGCAGTAATAAAGATACATATTAATGTTTAACTAGAAAAAGTACATTTTCTGGGGAAATTGTAACGTGTGCTTGCAGTCGCACCAGCTGTTTTCAGTGTCCAGCTGTGTACTGGCAGGAAGTGAACACAGCTATCTCCTGCATAAAAAATAATATCAGGTAAAAAGGTAGCAAAATAACGTTAGCCTTAAAGTTGACAAAGTTAGTCGAGGTCAGTGCCATTTCATTGTCACTGCATTAACAGTACTGTAGCTAACTAGCATTACATGCCAACTTCAAAACCGGCACCCATTTGCATGGCCTCATTGTGGAACGTTTGAGTAACGTAAGTGGCTTGTTAACTGGTTTTCAGGGTGGCTAGCTACCTATTGTTCAGCGTGGCTATGTTTTTGCCAGAAATATGTGAATATTTCCTAAACCTTGCAGGAAACCTTCCATAAAACAATAGCAACACAATCGGAAACAAGGCGCACATTTTGATACCTGTCATGTCTCTGTAGTGCAAGAACTGTAGAAAGAGTTAGGGTGGTTATAATAATAAATAAGTAAATAAATATTTACACTTGATGAGGTAATATAAGTGTGGCAAGCACACTAATAACAACAACAATCAAACAAGCAATCATCAAGTGCAGCTCATCCCAAAGGAAAGCCTACCCTTCCAATCAGATTGCTCAAACACATGGCAGTGGGGTGGAGATTTGAGTGATTCTGAACAAACCCATGAACTGTAACAACTTGTCCACAATATATGTATTTTAAATGTCTTGGTGTTATCTGAATGCCTGCAGTAACTATGGCATACTGTGCAATAACCATCAGGTACCAATCTTTGGACAACACCATTTGATTGTGAGGGAATTTTTACTCACTCACTACGTATCTGTATGTGTTTCAGACAACCATCTGTGCAAGTTAAGTATAAGATTAAGAATTCCTCGCATTTGTGGTTTTCAGATTGAGATGGATGAGGATTATTCAGTATATCTGACAGCGAATATTCAACAAAATTAAAGATTCAGTTGTTGATGGAGCTGGTTCATCAAATCAATGCTCGGTTGTCTTCTGTAACATTTATTAATCAAGCTGAACCGAGTGTATTATTTTTATACATTTTGCCAGAATGCAGACTTAAGCCTTGACGATTGTGACCCAAATGGAAACCTTACGAACCCCTCTGGCTGATCCTGTGGGTGTTCTGAAACAAATTTGAATATTTAAATATGAAACCCTGGTTGGCTCTTAGAATGGTCAAAGCTCACCTCCTTAATCAAATTATAGACCCTTTGGCCTATTACAATGAAACCAACTGAGTAGCATCACAATGTAGGCCAAATGTCTATCCTACCTGAACAGGATGCATTTCTGGGCTTGTTTCGACAGTGTGGAAAGAATCAAGAAAACAGGCAATTCCAGTTTTTGATGGCACTTGATCAGTGTGTTGGCATCGACTGAGGTATCCATTGTGTGTGTAGGTCTACATGCATTTAGTCTACATTGTTTTCAAATGTAACATAAATATGCCCTCCACTCGTTGTATATCATTATATGACACCTTTACAGATTGAGTGTATGGATTGTATGTATTCTGCCTCTATCTGTTGCCTAACACTAGAAACATCTTTACACAAAGCAATGTGTAAATGCATTTAGAGGTTAAAGGTGATTCCGCCTGTTGTCCTAATCAAAAAGATGTGACTTTAAACCCTGCCTCCTAAATCCAGGCACCTAATCTCCACCTCCATATAGAAGTGGTAATGGAGGATTACATTCTGCAGCTTCAGTGAATTCTGATGAAAACGCAAGAGGAGGGACTGAGCCCGAAAGGGGTGGGGGCATGGGGAAGGAGACGGAGAGGGCGTGGGCCAGGAGTTCATTCACATACATACCACCGACACTCGCTAGCTACAGCAAACACACACCCATACCCACCTCCACCTCCCCACCTCCGTCCAGAGCAACATGCTGCATCCCATCATGATTGGCATCGTCACCCTCAACACCACCCTGACCATCGTCTACTGGAGCTTTCTCCTGGGGGGGACCTTCTTCGACATGATGTCCCAGGGGGACGACAAGCCTAAGAAGCTTAGCGAGGTCAACCCGGTTTGAGCCCGGACCGCCATGGGACCCGTTGTCTAACGTCAGTTTCACTTTGAGTACCCGACGACAGTCGTCTATAGAGCCAGGCAGCTTGTAGAGTTTAGAGTGGTTGTGTTTTTTGCTGGATCACAGGGAATCCTGTTTTTACCCACTTTTGTCCTAAAACATCACCTGGATCAGCATGGATTCATTGTTGGAGACAAAAAAGGTACCGGATGTTTAATCTCTGATATGTTCATCTGTCATTCCAGGTAGTCTGACGAGAGATCCTCTATTTTTCATCATTTATTTTTCATTTGTCTCATAGGTTTAAGTCATTGGCACATGGGTTTGGAATATGAAGGGTCACACAGGGGTTGTGAGATCTGTTGTTCTTATCAGGGTTAACAGCAGATTATCCATTATCATTTAAGCATCTAGTTGTAATACCTGTCCTGGACATGTGCTATATGGATCACTTTCATAAGCTCATAATAGTCTGGTACAGGGACATCGCTAGGCCTATTTTGGGATCGATATGAGATAAATATATGAGATAGTTATGTTCAATTCTTTGGCTTTGACAGAACCCAATTGCAGAACTGTTTGTTTGGGTTTGAAGTTAACGTATTTCAACGCATTTTGTTCAGAGGAAAGTAGATCTGGTTTTTACATGTTTCTTTCTTTCAAGTATGATATATATTTTTTAAATAGATGAATAGACTATTGACAAAATCTGTTTTGAAATGATTCAAATAAATGGCAAAAAAGGGTATGTAGGTGTTACTATAAACTATAGTTGACAAAAGCACAAATTTCTTTGTTTGGATGGAGTTTAAGTAAGACATATTTGATCATTGTCTACCACAACCTATGAGATACTTTTAGCCAACCTTAACCAAAGAAACCTCTAATAAATGATGATGGAAATATGTTTTGGGGATTTAAAAGAAATAATCCTGGGGGAGTATGCCCAGACCCCCCTAAAAGAGGCTTATCCTTATCCATGAATCTCTACTGATGTCTCTGGTCTGGTATATGTTATTTGTCAGACGTGTTAACTGACCTAGTTACAATATGCATCATCAAATCCTATAGGATTACATGAAGGAGTTAAAGCCAAGGGGTGAAAAAAATGTGACACCTGTTTGGAACTGAAACAGTCTTGACCAATAATTTTTTCCTTATTTTATTTCCATCTTGTTCTTTATTTTCTTTATCTTTTTTATTATTTCCAACTCATCATTTTCCCTTGACTATCACCCCACCAGACCTTCCTGCCACAGTACCCATGGCTCTGCATCCCCTCTTGATTTTCATTGTCTGCTTCAACTATTTAATGACCTTAGTGGAGTGGATTTTTCTTGTGTCTCGACTTCTGAGGACTGACGATGAGGACGTGTCCCCAGAATAACAGCACACACATGTCCTGACCTAACTCCTCCAAGTAGAAAAAAGAAACCAAGCTTCTATTCTTTCTGTCCTCAATGTTGCTTCCAGGATAGCGTATGTGCATTGATTCTACCAATCCCACATTCTTCAAGGTAAGCATTTTACGTAAGCATTTTACGAAGAACTACGTTCACTCCGTTGTTTCTCCCTCTCTTGGATTGCACATCTTGTCTGATTCTATACAACCTCTCCTGTCCTCTCCATGTTTTGTGTTTAAATCTTACAAATCGAAACGAATGTTAGGGTGTGTATTGTGTTTATTAGTGAAACAAAAACTCTAATGGTTTACAGAGGGGTCAGCTGGGCCATTTTATCCATCCACCTATTATCAGTCTTTTTTCAAAACCCTCTTTTCCTCGTGCTCGAATCACCTTCATTTGTGTTTCTTTCATCTCTTCTCTCTCCAGGGCAGCCATGTTAAAGTCAACCTTTCAATGTCATTCACCTCCTCATCATCTTGTTACGGGACCTGGATACTGTTTGTCATTGTTAAGGTTAACAGAAACAAAAATATGGTTTAGCCTGAAAAACTCAATTTGAATTGAACAGCACAGGATGAACTTCTAATTAATTCTGAACTGTTTAGAGCTTTTGTTGGTACTATCTTATTCTCGCCATTTTTCCTTCAAACCTTTCTGCCAATTTTTCATCTCTCTTTTCCTCACCTATTTCCTTCGGGTCTTTCCTCCTTTTCTTCATCATCATGGAAATGATCCACCCTCTGACAGTCATTCAGTTCGGCTTGCAGATGCTTATCGTTATCTTCTGGTGGACGTGGATCCTGTCTAGAATCATGAGACAACCGGAAGATGAATACCCTGAATTCTGACAATGGAAAATAATCTCAAATCATTCTGTTTGTGACTGAGGAGATGCCTACAGAGAAATCAAAATCGGTTTGCAATGGCCGCAACAGTTTTCTGTGGTTTCTTCCAGGATTACAGACGTGCTTCTCTAACAGAGAACATTTTAGGAGCCCATTGACCTCACTGAGGAAAAGATAAACACAAAGTTTGCAAGGTAAGGACCATAGATTCATCTATGTCCCCAAAACTCTGTCCTGGACTGTCCTTTTTCATTCTTACCCCTGCTCTACCTCACATCCATCTATATTTGTGATAAGAAACATTGCCAATGCACAACAGTAGAGAAATAACCCTTTCCGGTTTGGGAAGCCGTTCTAGGGATACTCCTTGGTGGTTATATATGGGATTCATAGGACATGGCTCAATAAGGAACATAACCCTCTTTAGTGGCGGTATTACCCTCCATCTCCAGTAATCCTGCCAGATGGAGAACTGATATCTCTGGAAAGGATGACAGTCTCCTTTTACACCCAGTTAGAAATGTCCCTGCGCTATGTACAGTAAACAACGGTAAATAATTCACTTCCAATGAAAACAAAACAAGGATCATCCACAAAAGACAATTAAACCTAACTGACATAGATGCTCTTTAGCCTGGGTTTTAGATATGTTCCTAAAGTCTAGCCAGTCTCTTTGGTCATTTTCATGTTTGCGTTGGATCTTAGGCTTCATTGTGTCTACAATAGCCACAGAGGTGATCTTTTTCCCAGATCACAACACAAGAGATTTGTTTCTGTATCTTTAGAGGAGGCCAATAAATTAATATATTTTCTATCGTCTTTCTTCGATATTGATTCATTTTATGCCTTACTTCCTTAAGATATACATCAGATGTATAGAATTAAATATCCAGTCAAGAAAAATTTAAACAGAATGTTAGCTCCAATTAAAAAAGGAATTATTTGTTAAATACGTTTTTGGGGGTTCAGAACCCCTGTTCTAGAGAGATGTATGCCCCCCTATGGCTGCTAGTGTCTTATTAGATTAGATTTAGATTCAACTTTATTGTCATTGAACAGTACAAGTACAGTACAAGTAAATGCAGTATGCAAACAAGAGCAGTGCAAACATTTTGTGCAGGGCAGTATGTCAGTGTACAGATGCTCCAATATATGGGCATATGAATGAAGCGCAGTGTATGGATGTGCTTAGGATAAGGTTGTACACAATAGCAAATGACATAATTACACACTGTTTTCATTGATCACATCTTTGTTACAATTGAAAAGGCTTTGGCAACGGTATTTCTAGTCAATATTGTCCTGAAGTTAATGTTAATCAGATTATTACAGATAAACATCTTGATTCCATGTTTGATTACAATCTTCTGTCAGTAATTGACATGCTACAATTGGAAAATCAGAGGTTAATTATTTTCTATGAAGGTTTTAATAATTAATTAAGTCGTATGATGTGTAAAAACATTCCCCTTCTCTGATGATCTTCATGCATTCCCTTGCCAGAGCATCCAGGAGGTACCAGAGGTTTTACACGCATGGGTACAACGTCTGCATTCTGTGCTTCATTAACCCAACCCAAAAAGCATAAAGTGTTCCTCGAAATCTGCACAGACTCCTCATGGCTACACAGCCGGATATTCTTTATACAAAACCACTGTGACCTGTCAATTGAACGTTCACTTCATCTTATCTCACCACACCAGCAACAAACGTCACCAAACAGTCCATGGACGACCTTCGACCTTCGCCGAACCCAACCAATACCGGATCGGCAGTTGAGGCCTGGAACGTGAACTTTGAACCCCGGCAGATTCTGCAGGTCTCCATGATTGAACAGGCAGAGGACGAGAGAGCGTATTTCGTGGACTTTGTTCCACCTTCTCGCGACGCCATCGAGCTGCCGAGCCATGTTGCTTACATACTGGTAGGAGTGGCGTTGGTCATAGTGGCCACCTATGCAATAGTAGGACACCTGATCGACGACCTGCTGCACGACCTGGCAGGTAACTTCCCGGGGGGGGGGGGGGGGGGGGGGGGG
>JACXGK010007325.1:0-25711 GCA_016801125.1 Novumbra hubbsi | reverse complement strand
GGAAGGGTGGAAGAAGGGGCCAGAGGGTGAGGAAGGGTGGAAGAAGGGGTCAGAGGGTGAGGAAGGGTGGAAGAAGGGGCCAGAGGGTGAGGAAGGGTGGAAGAAGGGGTCAGAGGGTGAGGAAGGGTGGAAGAAGGGGCCAGAGGGTGAGGAAGGGTGGAAGAAGGGGCCAGAGGGTGAGGAAGGGTGGAAGAAGGGGCCAGAGGGTGAGGAAGGGTTGAAGAAGGGCCCAGAGGGTGAGGAAAGGTTGGAGGCCCTCATAGACGTCCAGGTGATTGAGAAGAGGAGCGAGCTGTGTGTGTGTGCATGTGTGTGTGCATGTGTGTGTGTGTTGCGCACGGTATGTTCTATCCTGTAGTATCCTGTTGCTGTAAGGAATACCACAGGTTGTTCATATCCATGTTGTCTCTGTGTAGCACAATCTTTGGTGTTTGCACACAGATTTCTGTTCTTAAATCAGCATTTCAATGCGCTCAACTGCACAACCATACGGCAACTTTCCATAAAGCACCAAATTACACTTCAGATGAAAACGTTGTTAGAAGATGACAGAAACAGAATTTTGCTGTATGGTGGATTCATCACCAGTCATACCAGTTTTGGCACCAAGGCAAAATGGCTTCTCCTTAATTTTACCCATGGGGGCTGAGATGTAGCTGACAAACCGGCAATCTGGGGTCTGTCTCTTTGTATTTGTATATTGCTTTTCTGTGTTTGAGTCGAATCTCTGCGTGTGTATGTGTGTGTGTGTGTGGTGACAGTCAGCCATCTGTTGTGTGGAAAACCAATCTTCAGCACTATTCTCTGGCAGACAACTGAGAACTGAGGAAACAATTATAAATTCAGAGAAAATATTCAGACCGTCTGGCCTCTTTAGAAACGTACATCTTATCGTTGTATCTATAGTCATCATCTGTTTCTTTCTGCGTAACTATTGATTATGCTTTACATTTTCCAAAATACAATGTCCCGCCAATAGTCCACAGCACTGTTACTAGTACTGGCTACACAAAATAGCATTCTCTGGTTTGTGAATGTGTACACTGTCCATATTGGCCAAGGTTGCATCCACAGTAAATGTAGACAAAGCATGGGTTCTGACTGTACCACTTCAGACGTGACAAATTACACTCGTCTGATGCCTTTCCTACATCCAGCTGGCCACAGTATAAACAGGTGCCAAATTAAGGTATACTGTTTACTCCAAAGTATGCAAAAACAAAATCACTATACTAAGGGTGGAATAACATGAAAGGAAGGCATGTGGCTTGTTGTCTCTCAGGCCTGTTCTTACAATGTCACACGCTAGTTTCTTACACGCTCTGTCTAAGTTTTTCTCTCTGTTTCTTTCTGTTTTTCTCACTGCATCAGCACTTTGCCCTTCTGGTCATCCATCATTGTGATCCGTGTCCATCTTTGAGGTCAGAGTTTTACTGCATTGGTTACTGCGTCTGTGACCCATCAAAGTCATGACCTTCAGTGGGTTTTTCTAGAACAATGTTTTATAACTAAAGAGGAGACAAACAAAAACAGTGATTGGACGTCTTACTATAATAAAATGTAACCCGCTTCTTTCAAAAAACTATTCCAGACACCTTTCCTTCTCAAGTCCCTCACAATTAAAAAGGGGGATCTCTCCCTGAGGTCTGTGAATGGGATTGGTGGCCAAGACCACTAGAGGGCACCCTTGGTCCGTGTACAGGAGATTAAGATTGCTTCTCACTGAACAAGTTTACACTGGACCAGAATGAGAATTTATTTATGCATACCCAGAGTTTAACCAGTGGCGGATTAAGTGATTTGGGGGCCCAGATTTTTTATTTTTTTTAAATAATTATCCGAAAGGTACATACTGCCTTATAAGTTACGTCTACAGCGAAGCACAAAGCACTTAGTCACTTTATTAAAATGAGAGAGAATAAGAATTCATTTATGCATAACCAGCGTTTAACCAGTGGCGGTTTAAGTGATTTGGGGGCCCAGAAATAATTCATTTAAAAATGATTATCTGGAAGGTACATACTGCCTTATTAGTTATGTCTACAGCGAAGCACAAAGCACTTAGTCACTTCATTCAAATGTACAGTTCTTAATCCTGATCAATCAAGTGCATTAATATACCTTCCTTTTTTCTGCTGCCCCTTTCCTTGTCTGTCAGCTGGGGGTCACATACAGCTGGATCAGACCTTGTTCTGTGTCACCACACTGCCAGCTGGGGGTCACATACACCTGGATCAGACCTTGTTCTGTGTCACCACACTGTCAGCTGGGGGTCACATACACCTGGATCAGACCTTGTTCTGTGTCACCACACTGTCAGATGGGGGTCACATACACCTGGATCAGACCTTGTTCTGTGTCACCACACTGTCAGCTGGAGATCACATACACCTGGATCAGACCTTGTTCTGTGTCACCACACTGTCAGCTGGGGGTCACATACACCTGGATCAGACCTTGTTCTGTGTCACCACACTGTCAGGGCTAGCTTGGGAGTGTTGGCGTCAACATTGCTAATTTGTGATCGCTATCATCATCATAATCAACACTGGCGTGTTTCTAATCAAAACGTGTCATGCTAGAAGAATGACATAGCAGTTTGTGCACAAAGTTTGTCCGGAGTACATGCTTTGGTTTAGTTTCCATGTCATTGCTCATGAATGCTAGAAATCCCAAACCAAATCCAGGCATTTTTCAAGCAATGTATCCCAATCACCTAAACCTTTTTGAACTATTTTGTGAAGCTCAACAAAAACCCTTAGAGATGATATTTATATTGAATGCGTTTTAACATCAGTACCATGATTAGGTAGTGTTTGTGAAACAAATCCCGTTAAAGAAATAGTCCCAATATAAGGATCTTTCATGTATCATGTTCTAACTATCTATACAAGTTGTGTTATTGTTTACAGGCAGGGTTCTACACAATGCCCCTTTAATATAGAATGTAATCAAAAAATTGCAGCAGCGCTAGGTGATATAATAAATGACGATTTGCCACTGTTGCTGCACAATACATTTCTATATAACACTGCTCACAAAGTTTCTAATAAAACACACATCACATAGAATAAATCTAACTGATCAATCCACATTCTAAGATGTGCAGATTTAAGGTCTTTTCATCATGTAAGCACTTCTCTGGTAAAAAGAAACAAAATCAAAATTATCAATTGACTAAATCAAATAATTACATACCTGGAAAAAAAGCAAAAAGATGTTTGTCCAACAATACTTAGCCTATATTATATGGTAAATGTCATACATACATGTACAAAATATGTCAGAAATGTTGCTGATTCTGAAGCTGCTCCTAATGTTGTCAGGGAGATGTTGCTGATTCCAAAGACTGTTAGTAGTCTAGGAGATGCTGCTGGTCCTGAGGCGGTCCAAGTTTAGGAGATGTTGGTTGGTCTACAATGGATATTTGGTTATAGGTTCCATCAGCATGCCCGGTGTAGATAAAATGATCTGAATCGTGAATAATAAGACTGTAAAAGACCTATGAAGACACAGTAGTTAACGACACATGTAATTTAAAATCAAATTCCAGTACTTACTAGGGAGAAGACTTTCTAGGGATATGATGAGCCTAAAACCACAGCACGTTAATTTCAGCACATTCTCACCTGCGTTTGTTCATAAACATGAACATAAACTGCATATATCAGATATCAAGAGGCAACCCTGTCCGACCTGCAGGAAGGAGATGACCTTCCAAACCCCTCTCATCCAGCATCAAGTCCACCACACTGGAGTCACTACAGCCGCCATCCCTCATGGAGCTCCGGGGAACCAGCTGAGGCCTAGAAAAGGGAACTAGAACCCACTTCAAGCCCAAGTATGGAACCCCAGACAAGGCAGGGAGAGCTACTGGGTCCTGGCTGGCCTGAGCCACTATAGATTGGTCTGGGATGGAAGTGGGGCTAGAGGTTGTGTCAGGAATAAAGACTGGGGGAAAATAAACAGTAGATCTTGGGATTGGGGATGTGTGAGGGTTAGGCACGAAGGTACCAGGATGGAGAACATAGTTCTACGGTCATTGGTTAGTGGAAGTAGGCACTGGTCCATTGGAGAGACAAGCAGCTATAGTATGAGTATTATGATAACTCACTTCGAAGGTGGTTGTCTGCACTGTACATCACGTCAGCTGCATGGATGAACCGGTAGCCACAGCCAGGACCGACCCACTCTGTACCAGTGTAGCCCAGCGCTACCTTCCCTCTGGAGGAGAGACATAGCAATTACACACACACACACTCACAAATTCCATTTACAAGTCATTTAGCTGACACTCCTATCCAGAGTGAATAGGTACAGTATATTAAGTGAGACAAGCACACTCGAGATAAGTAAGTTCATCTCACACTAACACTGATTGATTCATGAAGGTCTGATGACACACAGCACCTTAACAAACGCTACCCTATTAAGTTCATAGTTCTCTTGTGGGGACAGGGTTCCTGGTAATGCTGAGAGATGGCTGTTTCGCACCATCCTACTGTCTACTAATGTTAATCAACAAAAGAGCACAGTTCAACTTGACAGGAACCTCCCTGCAAGTATGGTGAAGGAAGTACTGGAGCATTTGCAATGGCCTTTATGAAGAGGGTTGTACTTCAGAAATAAATAATTACATCAAATTAATAAGCCCAAAGCACTATAAGGACAGCTTTCAAATGAATATTTTTGATTAAATTGTTTTAATAATAATAATTGAACAGTGCAAACTTTTCAGACAGCTAAATTTACTGGTTGTAAACAAACAACAATATTAAAAATGCTTTGCAAAGCCTAACTCTTGTAATTAAGAACCACAGAGCTTGTCCCCTTCATACAAAATCATTGGAATAGTGAGTCTACTGAGCAAGCAGACTTAATTGGTAATAACTTGCACTAATAGCCTATGTCGTTTTTGGCAACAGGCTCAGTCAGTCTGTGCTCTTTACCAAGCCAGGGAAAATTTGTTACATTTGCTATCCCTCAATGTTGTGACTGATAGAAACATCTTCGACAAAAGTCAAATGGTTCTCCTTCACAAGGCCAACCGCTGAAAGTGTGAAGCCGAAGTGACTGTGTTCCCAAAACAGAACTGAAAACCAATTGAATTCCAGAGTAAGAGTTCAGACTTAAGCGTTAAGACATTTTGTCACCGTGTTTTACTTAATAAAGTAACCAAACAGGTTTCTATCCACCTATAAAAAACAGGGAACGTGTGACCCTTTTTACAACCATCTACCAGCATTGATCCAGCAATCGGCGAAACACGAGGGTCACAATATATGCTACAATACATTACTCATTCAAATTCATTTTAGATCAAATAGGCTCAATCTACCAATGACGTCAAAGGTTAAACACTCCCAGCTCAAATCTTGATACGTAATTATGGAGACTAAAAACAAGCCCCAAATAGTGTCTAGCAATGGATTATCCCTTTAATGTCCCACTTAAAAAGTCTATTAAAGTTGACTTCATGTGGATTCAGAGTGGAGCTTCATATGGCTGAAAGTGCAAAATTAAAGGACAGAACCTAAGAAATTAGTATAAACAACTTGCAATGTCTGTTATAGTTTCCAGTTGAAAGCATTTAGTCCTATCTCTGATTACCGAACACTGCATTCTCATAAAAAGTTATTTTGACAGGAGGATGTTTTTGGATAACAGATGCTAAAGTCCACTGAATGTTTTAAGGGTTGGATAGCAGGATATTAAGAGATTCAAATTTAAGTTCCTCTCATCTCTAAATTGAAAGGGGATTAAAATTCTTATTGCATCTGGTAAAATATTGCTTACCCCATAAAATTAGGGGTTACCATAAATAGATTTGTCCAAAAGAACCGAAGAGTGGATACCTTAAACTAAGAAAGACAGTAGTTTAAAGGTGCTATTCAGTCACATGAACCTAATAAGAAATAACAATAGTAATACAGCATACAAATAAGGCAAACAACAAGGCAAACAACAAACTAAACTCCCACAATGATCCTTCTGAAATCTCCTTCTAGCAAAAACCCAGGCAAAATCATTCTGGCCATGTAGACTCTAAACAGCGTGAACATGCAGTCAATAACAAAGTTGTTGTAAAGAATTCCATTTCAAATTCCATCTTTAAATACTACCTTTTAAAATATAAATGTTTTATGCTTTTGTAAAGCTCCTCGAAGGCCTGTATTCTTCAGGCATATTGTAATTTAATGTGATCTGTCCGCCGGGCAGTCATTCAGCTCTGATATGTATTCTTTACGTTTCCTAATGACTTAACAGTATGCCAAATGTCCCCCCCCCCCGCTGCATGCACATCTACGCCAAGCTCAGATCCGACTGGCAGTGGAGGATGATGACACGCACAAACCAAAACAACAAGCAGGAAGTGACAGCAGCCAATCGGCAACAATGTCATACAGGCCAAGTCCCAAAACAACTGGAAGTATAAGACAACTGGAAAAGAATAGACTTTTGGCTCTCGGTTGCAATGGGAGGAGTGAGTCACCAAGGTAACGGACATTAGGCAATGGGGACGGCCTCAGCTGGGGCTTATTTACAAGGGTGCCGTGATTTTGGAGCGTTTAGATAGAAATGTGTCATCTAGATCCTACTGCACATTGTGCACACTGATAGAATAACGGAACCCATCATCTATTAAGTGTATATTCTACCTGCAGTGTGTCTGATCTGACTGGTTCCAACGCACCGCCTCAGCCCCTTGTTCAGCCCTCAACACCCCCTCCACAGGGACAGATGCTGTGGAGGCGACGACTCTCGACAAAAGCATCACTCACACACTCAGGGCCAGACAACCCGAAAGCTGCCTTGAAAGAGCTACAGAGACTCGTTATGGAAGCCATTACCCATGTCTAATTAGTATGGACCGATGAAGAGAGAGGAGCGAGAGAGAACAGTGGGAACTGAAGACACAGCCCCTATCCATCAGCTTAGCGAAGAAGGTTCCAGAGTGGGTCATGCTGGTCAAATGGCAGGACCTTCGACAGGCAAGATAGACGGGCAGGTCTGATCCGTGGCCTGTGGATCAGAGATGGTTAGGGTCAGAAAAGACCGATGAGAGACATCACCTATTGGGAAACATACGGAGAGCCCCACGAAAGCACTCAAATTATAAAGGAATAAAAAAATGACGCAGTGGAAAGAATCAAGACAACCAGACAGCTAAATGGGAAATTGGATTAACTGAGAAAGTATGCTGGGCATTCTATGAACAATAATGGCAAATATTTATTGAATGTATACTTGAATGAATTGCACTCCATGGCAATGCGTGGGTTCCACCTGCAAAAACAAGATGTCACTGAATGGGACCAACCCCATTGAAACCTTGTATACAGTGTTCTTTAACACCCCCCAAAATGTTTAGACACGAAGAAAAAGGACACATACAAGGCAGAATTTGGCCAATACCAAGAGTTGTGAGAGCAAGGATAACACTGGTGTTGGGGCTGACCCAACAAAATATTGGATCCTCAGGACATTGAACCAATCAGGAAGAATCAAATTTTCACACAGTCAAAACAGAGGCACAAAGGAAAATGCAGTGCTATCTGGGTCTGAATCTACAGAGCACCATTGCAAACCATGGTTGCTGATTAAAGGAAAACCTTATTTAGGTCTAGGATCAGTGAGCACAGCCTTGCTATGGAGAAGGGTAGATTCCGGTAGACCTTTCTGTCTGTAGAGGAAAGGCTGTGTGATGTTTGCATTATAAAATAACCAGTGAGAGATCTGCACAAATTCACAACAAATTAATAATTAGAGAACATGACTTTAAATGTTCCCTGAAACCAAAAATGTTTCATGCATACCCCTCAGCAAATGTGCAGTTGCACCCCTGCCTCAAACCAAAAGGTTTCAACAACCTTTGGAAAAAATGAAAAGCTGTTACTCCTATTAGGATATATACAAACTTGCCACCAGGTAGAGGACAGTGACTATTAGTTCCCATTGTAACAACACTATAAGGATATTAATATTGTAACATCTAAAATACCTAATTTAAAATGTGTGTGTTTGTAAATGCTTAGAATTTCAGGGTTGTTTTTTTATTCTACTAGTAATTTATTATTTGTATTTTCTCTTTAATATTTTACCCTGGATTTTGCAACATTAACAAAAAGGTAATTGCGTGCAGCTCCTGGGTGATCATAATTTTCAATAATTAAACATCCTTCCTGTCTGGCAGAGTCAGGTTACTAATCACATCACACCCCAGCATAATGTGATTTACAGGTCTGATTTGAGGCAGAATATCAGATTCTAACCACGTGGTTTTTCAATGGTAATGTTTGCAAACCCTTAACTATGTGTTCCAAAATAATAGGTTTCTGTGGTTTTACAGTGTTGGGTATGTGTTCAGTGAAGGAAAAAGAAAGTGGAGGAATACAGAAATTATGTGGAGAAAGAAATTAGTGCTTGAGGAGAAAAAATAACTCAATTCGAAGCTGAAAACAATCTACACATGAGACTAGTATTTTATTTGTCAAATGCACCTGGAATCAAATCCCCAACAATAATATCATTGTGATTCTAATAATACAGTGGTACAGACTGTAGTAGTAGTGTGGTGGTATAGACTGTAGTTGTGTGGTGGTACAGACTGTAGTAGTATGGTGGTACAGACTGCAGTAATATGATAGTACAGACTGTAGTAGTAAGGAGGTAGAGACTGTAGTAATATGGTAGTACAGACTGTAGTAGTGTGGTGGTACAGACTGTAGTAATAAGGTGGTACAGACTGTATTAGTATGGTGGTACAGACTATAGTAGAATGGTAGTACAGACTGTAGTAGTGTGGTGGTACAGACTGTAGTAGAATGGTAGTACAGACTGTAGTAGTATGGTGGTACAGACTATAGTAGTATGATGGTACAGACTGTAGTGTGTTGGTACAGACTGTAGTAATGTGATGGTACAGACTGTAGTAGAGTGGTGGTACAGACTGTATTAGTATGGTGGTACAGACTGTAGTAGTATGGTAGTACATACTGTAGTAGTATGGTGGTACAGAGTGCAGTACCATAGTGGTACAGACTGTAGTAGAATGGTAGTACAGACTGTAGTAGATTGGTGGTACAAACTGTAGTAGAATGGTAGTACAGACTGTAGTAATGTGATGGTACAGACTGTAGTAGTGTGGTGGTACAAACTGTAGTAGTATGATGGTACAGACTGTAGTATTGTGGTGGTATGGACTGTAGTAGTATGATGGTACAGACTGTAGTAGTGTGGTGGTACAGACTGCAGTAGTATGATGGTACAGACTGTAGTAGTGTGGTGGTACAGACTGTACTAATGTGATGGTACAGACTGTAGTAGTGTGGTGGTACAGACTGTAGTAATGTGATGGTACAGACTGAAGTAATGTGATGGTGCAGACTGTACTAAAGTGATGGTACAGACTGTAGTGGTGTGCTGGTACCACACCCTCTACCACTAACCTCAAGCATATAGAGTAGGGAGGAGTGAGAGAGGGACGCAAGGTGCAGTAGAAGGGCAAACTAAGTGAACTAAAAACATAGAAAGACAACAACTAGGAGCGAATAGAGGCTATACATGCATGGAGAATCATCCTAGAGAAACAGATTTGCAGAACTGAAGGGCTCTTATTGTATCTTTGTGTTGGCAGTGTTACTGTCTATAGCACTGCCGGGCCAACTCACCACACAGTCTATGTCAGTGTCCAATCCCACAGGTTGGATGACCCTACCCCTCAGAGGGAACAAAACCTGGCCATAGACCTACACTAGCCTCTTCAGACAACACAACAGTCCACTCTGCCTGCACTAGGCACATCCTGTAGTGCACTCAATAACAAACTGAAACGTGTTTAGCGTCAAGGTCGTCTTGGGGCATGGGAAACACGGTATTTATTAGAAAACAGAAATGGGGGGCTCTGAGTTTGGCGGTTTGACAATAACAAGCAACTTTCTGCTCACTCATTTTGCCAGTATTGCTATACGTCTGTTATTATCTGCTGTACCATTGGGCCTTTAACATCTTGGTGTTTTTATAATAAGTCTTACATATAAGTCTACCTGTTCCAGGGTCTTCAAAATGCCAGAACTTGGTGTGGACCCAGAGCTGTAGAAAACTCTCATTCCCATAGGCGGGAGATTATAACATATCAGTTACTTTAAGTGTAGCTCACTTGATAGGGCATGGTGCTTACAATGCCAGAATTATGGATTTGTTTCCCATGGGGGCCAAGTAAGAAAAAAGTATACAAAATGTATGCTCTGGCTACGTCGCTCAAGATAAGAGCATCTACTAAATTACTTGAAATCTAAATGTCACCCTTACTTTAGAGTTTTTTTAAGTAATAACAATGTTGGCCTGTAGATGGTAAACGTTTATGTACTGCTAGTCAAAGCCTCTCCTCTGGAAGCTTCACATCTCTTACCATCAAGTGGCCAGGCAGCCTTGTGCAATGAATAGAATGTTCCCTTTCGGTATCTCACTTCAGTGCCACAATGGGGAATGTGTCATGCATGAACATTAGTGATGACAAATACCATCAGACCTCAAAAGGCCCTGCTGGGTGCAAAGCAGACCCATCTCTCATGCTATAAGTACCCAGCACACCCCTGCACTCAGTCCTTTTCAGCACATCATGTGCAGTTCCCTCTTGGCCCACCTTGCTATCTGCTACTCTCTGCAATATAACTGTAAGTTGTGAGGTTGCGTGCCATGGTCTGTTGCTTTTGGGAAACTGTAATCTTTACCTTTCTCGGCTCGGTGGACTGCGTTCTCTGCCTTGTCCTTAGCCATGTGGGTTCTGCCTCACATTTAATGATCTCCTTTGGGGGTGTTTGGTGTATTCGGCTGAGAATGTCCTCCTGCTTTTCTAAACCCTTCAAGGGTTCCACAACTTGGTTGGGGTTGAAATCAAATAAGCTGCTGGCTTAAGCTACTGGCTTATTTGGGCAATTTGCTGACAGCACAGAGTCACTCCAAGGTGGCAGTACATACTCCTCATGCATTTGGGTCTCGCCCCTGAGTGGGTCTCCCTTTCCGTGGCCTGCACTTGGCGTGCCGTCATTTTCTTTTGCAAAGAATCACAAAATGCTTATTGAACAAGACCGATAAGTGGAAACAAATTTTCAATTGGACTGCTCTGACTGTTATTAATTATAGTGACGATAACGCACCTACCGACCACCACCACACCCCAATAATTATGTATTTATGTGCAATGTTACCTTCTCTTTAACGCATATATCCCATCAGTGCCCAACATTGTGACAAATAAGTCAAATAAATAAAAACGATACAGTTTAAGCTTTCCTTCACTAATTGCCAGCAAACTGTGAAAGCAAAACACATGAACTGTAGTAATATGGTGATACAGACTGTAGTAATGTTGTGGTACAAATCAAAGTCATTAGAGCTACATTCAATGTATAAATCGTCCTAGTCCCTCAAACATTAATGCTTTCCCTTAAGTTCCTCATAGCAAACTTGACCTGATAAGTATCAATATTATTTCTTGCTCTAGGTCAAACAAATGAAATGGCCGTAACACAGATATTACTGGCACATCGGATGGAATTAAACTCCGACAGGGTCAACAAAGGTTTGAGGCAGTCTAATCGAGGGGATTTAGAACTGCATGTTTGACATGTGTCGACCGAATGTATAATAAAAATATCACAAAGAAGTGAAGAAAAGCAAGAAATTTAAGCAAATATTCTGCAATACAAAGATGCGGCATCTACCAGCATCTACAGGTTGGTTGTTGCTTCCCTCTAGCGGTAAAGGGGATTATTACGTTATACATTTTTTCGAGGCTGGTTTAACAACAAACATTGCTGCCATTTCAAAGAAGCCTTTTTAAACAAACTACATATTTCAAAACACAATTATTACACAGCATTGCTGAGACGTTAATCTATATTTTCAGTAATCAATAGAGTTTGACCCATGATTCACAGTTGATAATGTAAATGTTGAAACACGATCATAACATTTTCAAGCTAGAATGTACACATTTTGTGTGATAGTTGTTTCTGTTAAAACACCAATGGCTTGGGTTTCTCCCAGGGGAACTCATCCCTGCCGAAATGTCCGTAGCAAGCAGTGGGCTGGTAGATGGGCTGCTTCAGACCCAGCTCTCTGGTGGAGAGGAAACATGTTCACACAAAAATGTCAGAGCCTCAATACAGCATTGATAGACATAGATAGGAGGTTGTACTTACTTGACAATGACCCCAGGCCTGAGGTCAAAATTTTGGTTTACAATCTTCAGCAGTTCATCCTCATCTCGTGTGGACGTTCCATAATGAAACACTGAGATGGACAGCGGGTGAGCAACACCAATGGCATATGAAACCTGTGAGAGTCAGGTTAACACCAAAACAAAAGTCACCAAAATGTTATTTCACTCCCAGACGTTTAGCTACCTCCACTGACCGTTCGCAAGGCCACACTCTGGTCACAAACCCCTATTCCTCTGCTTTGCAACACACATGACCACCCTACTTGACGACATTTGGGCCTTTTGAGCTATACCAAAGGCACACATTCATTAGCCCAAGCGGTGACATTTTAAGCCAGCTGTAGAGCAAGCTTACGAGGTGCTATTTCCTTTGCTACATACAACAGCAGGTGAAAATGCCACATACGTTTGCACTAAAGATAACATTTGGAGCTGTCCAACGTACCTGTACCAGGGCTCTCCGGCAGAGCTTGGCTTTCACCAGGGATTTGGCCACCCAGCGGGCCGCGTAGGCCCCAGAGCGGTCCACTTTAGTGTAGTCCTTCCCCGAGAAGGCCCCCCCGCCATGCCCCCCCCACCCTCCGTAGGTGTCCACTATGATCTTACGGCCGGTCAGTCCCGCATCTCCCTGCACGAAAGATGACACGGCGTGACAGATACGTGCACGTCCACATTCCTGGGAGGTCAGTTCCAGACATGGTTGTGGGTACAGCTATGTGGAACAATACTATCGGAACTGGGCTTAACAATGATAATCGTTAAGCAAGCGGGTGTTGAAATCAATTTGAAGTTTTGCGGTGTAGAAACATATACAAAGCATTCGAAAGACAAATAAGTTAATTGGTTAAGGCATAATGGTTCAATAGGGAAAGTTGTTATAAAGTGTGGCCCAGCCCATTTTCACCTGAGGTCCGCCCATGAGGAACTTCCCACTCGGCAGCAGGTGGTAGATGGTCTTGTGGTCCAGGAAATGGGCAGGGATGACCGTCCGGACTACCTTGTCCATCAAACTGCGGCGTATTTCCTCCAGGCTGACCTCTGGGCTGTGCTGCACAGAGATGACCACCGTATGGACACGCATTGGCTCCAGGGCCCCACTGTTCTCACGGTATTCCACTGTCACCTTGGAGACAGAAAGGTGACAGACAGGTCAGAGGTCACCATTTGGGTATCAAGGTTTTGATTTCCCTATAAATACCCTTCCTGTGTGCAAAGATAACATGCTTAAATATAAAAAAATATATATATTGTTTCATGCGTAATAGCGCTAGTATTTAATCAGATTACATTTTTATATGAACTAGTTTCATTTTTAGAAACAATGTGCATCACCCGTTACATAGTACTGCTGTACTGTGAGGAGCACATCACTATGAAGATTTCTCTTCACATGCTGGGAAATGTAGATATTTAAACTTTTTTATATCAATGCACCAAGTGGTTGTCAGAAATAATTCAGGCCCCTGTCGCAATGGTGAAAGCTCATTCTAATCGACTGAGCAAGTTCCCAACAAACTTTCATCCCTGATTTTACAGGCATTGCAAGACTAACAAAATGTGTATATATAAGTCTCTAACATTGACTACGGGGATGTTTACCAGCTATTCCTTATGTAACTGCACCCATTGTGTGATGTTTGGGGGCTGTCTTACATGTGTGGTCCAGTTCCATTGGGCTTTGACTGTCACCCCCCATAACCCCTCCCCTTTTCTTTTTGGTTAGCCATTCAGGTGTTAATTAACCCTTTTATATCAGAGGATTCTTCATAGCTGACCTCCCATGAAGTTCATGTTTATTCATTCTGTTTCTGAAATTCAAAGTGTACCCCGTTTTCAATCCTTACAGAAATGTATTTCTGATGTTAGAGGTTCAGAACCTATGAGACGTCCACTAACAAGGTGCAACGTTACTCACACTGATAGGTCGATGTCTTCACAACAGTGCTCAGCTCATCCCCAGGCTATTGTGCACAGCGACTTTGGGCCCTAAGCATCTGGGGATTACAGCAAGACTTACCTGGGTTTTAGAGTCAGGTCTGATCCAGGGACACTCCTCGTTGGCAGACAGCTCCTTCATTTTACGGTTGAGTTTGTGAGCCAGGAGGACAGTGAGTGGCATACATTCCTCTGTCTCATCGGTAGCATAGCCAAACATCATGCCCTGGTACAACCAGAGGCCACGGCATTAGACCACAGCCTCAGTCTCGCTAGCATGGTCATGTAGAATGCATTTGGATAGTGTTCAGATATGGGTAATATCAGGGGGTGTTGTGTCATACAACACCAAGATAGTGGGTTTGATTTCCACTATAGAGGGAATTTAGGAGATATATAAACCAATAAATTGATATTGTGTTATTATCACTAGACCACAGACAGACTGTGGTTGTAAAGTCTATGGAGAATCAGATAATGTAAATCATGGCAGAGAAGGTAGAAGTCCACAGTGTACTTGAATAACAGAAGTCCACAGTGTACTTGAATACCTGATCTCCTGCTCCAATGTTGTCCTGTTCCCTGCCTTCAAACACACAGTCCGATATCTCCACTGCCTGAGGTTCCAAGGCCACCAGCACATTACATGTCTTATAGTCAAAACCTGTAGAGACAAATAAATACTGTACAAGTTATTCAGTCAAAACACTTCAGTGATAGTCATATCATATAGGACAGGGTTACAAAAAGTCAAACCCTGGAAAAAATGTTGCCGCTGATATTCGCTGAAAGCCACAGCGGGTTTACTATTTAGACAGTTTCACTTGTGATTTCACCTCATGAAATATCTTTTAAAACCAATGCCCTGTCATTTCCATTTATATCGTAGACCAATGTTATCTTGCAAAGACTACACCTGCCCTGTAAGTGTACCTTTGGAGGAGTGATCGTAACCGATCTTCTTCACGGTGTTCCTGACCACATCCACGAGGTCCACTACAGCCTTGGAGGTGACCTCGCCACACAGCATGATCATACCTGTCTTAGTAACAGTTTCTGGTGCGTAGAGTTCGGTCACATGGAAGTTAAGGGCAATACATGTCGAAGTTAGGAATCAAATGTAAACAAGGAAAGAAAACTATTGTCGAAGTCATTAAGCTAGTCTTACTGCTTTAGAGGCTTGACACAACTGGACGCTCTTACCACAGGCCACTTTGGAATCAGGGTCCTGAGTCAGGTATGCATCAAGGACAGCATCACTTATTTGGTCACACATTTTGTCTAGGGGAAGAATATAGTGTATTCAATTATATTTATATATTTATGTTAGTTGATGTATATTTGAAGTAGTAGGACATTGGTCAGAGAGGTTCTCGTTAAATCAGCGTGACAGACACCTGGGACAGGTGACAGCACCCTGGCCAATAAGGACACCATTGTGCCCCCCGACGCCCCCATTAGACAACAGTAAGGGGACAGCTCTAATTGAGATGTCTTCCTTTCTTTACCATTTTCCTTTCATTTATTCACTTTTAGATTCTTCTAAAATGAAAAACGCTTTACAAATGCATACAATTATTATTATTTCATCTTTTTGGTAAAAGGTTGGGTTCCTGTGCTTAAGTGTTGCATGCTATTTTATTTACTTATTTATAAGTAAAGTGTATTTATTATTACTGGGTTGTGTGGCTCACCCACCTAGCTTGAAGTAACTGTGGATAAAACGGTCTGCTAAGCTACTAAAATATAAATGTGTCACATTGTCAACTGTTATCTGGCAAGAAAATATTTTGACTGACATCTATAAAGCACAAAACCTCATGAATAACAACTCATTTTTTGTAGAACAATCAGTTACAATTATTTGTGTTATGATCCTCTCGAACATCTCCAATGCCCTTTATCTATCAGTGATCGATGACAGTCCATGATGTAGCCTCAATCGATGGTAAATCCATGCAACGATTTGATATAGATAGTTTTGTCACGTACTCAAAAATCTGTGAAACGCACCTAAACTAATTGTATTCAGTACAAAACCTTATAAGCTAGTGAGGATTGGTTGATAATAATAATGCCAAACGAAAACGAGCATATCCTACGCAAAGAAAAAGCACTCATGCACGAAATCTCATTCGTGTTAAAGTTCACCCATAGTACAACTAAGACACAATGTAGCCAACAGACATATGAAAACATATTTTGCACGAAGTAACTAACAAACCCGCATGTCCTTCTCCAACTGACTCCGATGTAAACAAAAATGTTTTCCCACTGGACCTGATGCCGTGGGGATTCATCTTGATTTGAGTTGGTCGGTTCAATGCAAAGTGCTACTTCTAAAGCTTGCGTTGATCAATTTCAGGTTAGAACAGAAAAACTTGGTATATGGGGCTGGTAACAGATTAATGATTAATACAATCATAAATCCACTGAAGGCGACAATGTTTTATGATTGCCGAATGGCAAAAATATTTTAACTTAACGTAGCGCCAACTACTGGCCAAAATGTGCATGTGTCCAGCTGTGCATATGAAGGGGGTTTGAATCTGTTGACATTTTAAAAACAATCCTTGGTTACCGAACCGCAGCTGGAAACTGATGCTAAAAACAAGGTTACCAGGTTTATCGGCTTTGAATGAAATCATTATCATCTTAGGACAATATGAAAGTTTTCAACCATACCATAATCAGGCTGGCTGACATTGCTCTCAGGTGTAACATTTCAGGCTTGTATGTGTGCGGTTTAATATAGTTCTCGGTTTTTGCATTCGTTTTTATTTCTATTATTTAAATCCTAATTGTTCTAACTGTTTTAACTTTTATGTATGTGTGTGCATCTAGTGAGAGAGAAATATTTTTTTGTTTGTAATTTTGGGTTGAAGGAAACAACACTGAGTTTTTTCAGATCTTGTTTGGAACTCTAATATTGAAGGACAATTCCACTGAATGGGAGAGAGAATTATTTCTAGACTACAATTGCCAATGGAATTCCATGTGTTGGCTGTAATCGTATTTGTTTTAACAATGAGGTTCAGATTCCACATCCTGTCAACGGATGGAGTGTTCCACTGTGTCACAGAGCTCAGTCCAGGAGGGCCCATCAACTCCTTAACAAGGTCAATTCACAATTCAAACCTTTTTTGTAGCATGCTGACATAAAGAATTAGAAGGACAGATTCCACCACAGGACATGGGAATATGATATACACTCTGTTTGACGGCAAATTAAAAGAAACATTGAATGTGAAAGTGTTGACTTTGTAGGTTATTGCAAAGAAAGTAGTGTAGTGTCAGTAAACTACACACCTATGTGGCAACAAATTAAATACAGAAAACACCACCGGGATGTTAATTACATGACATTTAGTCCACAAGGTGCCACAAATTATTGTAATAAATCTCAGCCACCCAAGATCAATCAGAGATCACACAAAATGCACAAATGCACTTCAGCTCATTCACACTGGCCATACACAATATGCATTATCTACAGACTTTCAATAAAACTCACACCTCCACACCCAATGTACACTCAAAACACACATGGTTACACACACACACACACACACACACAATGTTGTCCGATGTTCATCTGAACATTAGTGACAAACACTTATCATTTTAAATGTATCTATAGTCACTTCCAAAATGATTGTCACCATGGATAATAAGATACAGCATATTCTATAATTTGTATCTGGTTGTTTTAAGGGAATATGACTCAATACAGTTCCTAATGAGTTAGGGTTAGATGATGATGGACTTGTTTCGACAAGGTATTTTCAAGATAGCTTATATGTTTTAAGCAAAGGGACTCGGTATAGTTGGCTTGCTTTATTTTCGCTAAACTACGTGCGTGGATTACTAAATCATTACTGAGAATGTAGGAAATAACTTCTGGACTGGTCATTAAGATGCGCGCGCATCCCTGACTGAGGTCAAGGTTTTACTCGTACTTTTTCAGTCAGTAGCAGCATTCGTTTATAGCAGTTAAAGATGTTTCTGCTACACCCACGACATCCGCTATAACGTGTTGGTTATTTGACCAATAAGACTTTGACTACTTCCCCGAAAACTTTATTAAATAGGCACTATGAAATCGTAACAATTTAGTGGTCGAAACAATAAGACTGCAATGAGAGAGGGCGGAACTGTATCTTCAAAATTAAAACAACAGAACATATTTCCATTAGTGTTGAGCCAGCTCTTCCTGGTTCTAAACTCATGTTTGGTTCAGTGCACTGAACAACACAACCAGCTTAGTAAAAGTTTATTTAGCAAGCTTCACTCTATTGCCATCGGATCAGTTTGTTCCTTCATGAAAATACACTCCTGACAAAGAAAGCGGCCTTTGCCCAGCCGTTTGAGTTCGGCTCTTTCATGCATCAGGTGCTTGGACAGCTGATGGTATGTATGTCCTGAAGACACATAAAATTAGTAGAATGAAAAATCCCAAAGATAAAAAGTTATATAACGAAATACACATACTTCTAGCAATAAGTCATAGCATGTCATATTGGGTGTGCCAAATAAATATATAAAACGCTGTGATATTTATAATACCAGTTGTATGTAAATTGATGAGTGACTAATAGTGGGCCAATGGCAACGCTCCCGACAGTACAGAGGTAGTTAATGTGTAACTAAAGGGAGGGGCCCTGCTGTGCGGAACTTGTATCTGTACCCACTTGTTCTCCTCTATTACTCAAAGCTGCCTGAAGAAACTTTTACTTGTCTCTACTTTTGTTACAATGCTAGCAGCTAGTCTGAAGAATACGTCTTTGTGAAATATTTTGCCTTTGGATTAATTCAGCTTTTCCGGAAATTTGCTGTAAGCCTAATTTTCTGATATGGTAAGAACTCCTTTGTTTTACTTTAGTAAAGTGGAAGTTGTGCGTTAGTAATACGCCTAGAGGGCTTACACGTTAACGGAACTGTTTGCGTTATAGTAAGCGGAGCAGTTAGATTCTAGATGCTAAGAACAAGAGGCCCACAGAGCCCGGAGTGTGAATCCTGTTATTTACATGTGACCTGCGTGTATAGATTCCCATGACGTATTGAGTCCTTAGGTCTTTAAGGACCTTTAAGACTAAAGAAATAGGTGACCTGGCTGTGAGTGTCAATAAAGGAATGGCTAAGCGATAATGCAATATTTGCTTGGCCTGCTTTCAGACTCGGTATGTCCTGGTGTTATGGAATAACATGTATACAGTGGAAGTGAATTGGGTATAACTGTATTACAACTACATACTACTCGTCATTTTTTATGAACCACAACGCCATTACTGTTTAATAAAGGTCCGTGAAAAGTATGTGCAGTTGTCAGTCTCACAGGTCTGTCAACCTCCTTATCACTAACTAATAATATAAAATTTGACCAGACAGTTTTTACTCTCTTGGATTCTTATTTCTTCATTACTCCTTTTGATAGAGATATAGAAATGTAAATATTACATGTGTAACCTTTAATCCATCCTTTTAGTAGGTCCTTTGTTTGGCCTAGCTTTGCAGGGTAACTTTAAATGAATAGGTCTGATTCTGATGCGTTTCGTTACATAGCAAGCAGTCTATGGACTTCTGTTATCATCTCATGGGTAGCAGTTACTTTGCATAGAATGCAGCTTGTGTGGACACCAGGTTTTGCTACTCGGATTTTGGCAATAACTAATGGAGACCATTAAGTTCCATGTGTTCCATGTTGTCACTGATTATTTGGACATTCCAAATAATCAGGGTGTATTTTTATTTTGCCTTTTCATTTAAGAGGGTGAAGCTTCAAAAACCAGAACTCTCCATTTTGAACACATATGGATTCACTCAATACTTTTGTTCTGGGTTAACCAAATTTACAATATTCTAAGAATGTGTCCGCAATGCACACTTTGGTTGTCATAAAAATGCCGCTGCTTCAAAATGCATATGTCAGCACTTTCTGGCAAAATAAATGGTTTCATCAGCAAAGTGTCACATACCACTGTGTGTCTATTTTGCACTAACTTGTTCTATATCCATTTTCTTCTTGTTCATTGATACATTATCATCATTTTAAGATTTAATGACAGATGGCACTGCAGTTGTTTCCCTATGACATGTCCATCTTTCTGTAAGAAATTACACTGGACATTCAAAACCTTAAAGAAGTAGTTACAAAGTATTAATACTGAAAGGGGCACTGTGTAGCCTCCTGGCTCTATGGTTTACAATACCGCTTTTAAACAATAGCAGGGTGGTATACGGTGGGTGGGGGGGGGTTTAGTATAAGCTACAGTCATAGTAGTTACTAGTATCACAGTACTGTAAAGACAACCTTTACAGTATATTCTACCTGATATGTTGCCATTCAGAACAGATTATCTTACCTTCTTCTTCCTCTCTGTAGGCTGACTACAATTCTCAACCGCCAGCCTCTGCTAAACTGGAATCAGTGCAGGGTCAAGTCAATGAAGTCAAAGTTATACTCAAAGACAACATTAATAAAGTTCTGGAGAGAGGAGAGAGGCTGGATGACTTGGTCGACAAGACACACGATCTCCAAGCAACTGTAAGTATTATAGAATAAAGACTATAAGACTATGTTGTTGTTATTCATAACTTGTTCCTCTAGTTTTGAGAAGAAAAACAACCATTCTGCTTCACAAGGCCTGTCTGTTTCTGCTTTAGCTCGCTTGATATTTGTTTGTATTTGACTAAACCTTCCCATTTTCAGGCGGACTCCTTTCAGAAGACGTCCACACGTGTAGCGCGGAAGTACTGGTGGAAGAACACCAAGATGATGATCATTATTGGGGTGTTAGTTGTGCTCATTATCATCATTATCATCCTGTTTGCTACAGGTGTCATCCCCAGCTAAACATGGGCCAGACTCCTACAGTACCACTAAGATTGATAGGATGAACCGTCATCACCCACAGCCATGTGTTGAATTCAATGAAATGTAGGTTTCGTGTTCCCCAAGGCGGATTCAGTGTGTACTAGTGACTAAATAACATTTCACATTACGACTTCTGTAAATAAGCATCCTGGACTTGATTTTTTTTTAGATTATATGGATCTGTTGATTTCAGTTTTTAGTAAAATACATTTAATGTTTGTGAAAAAAAATTGTGTATTTTGTCATTTAAAAAAATACAAAATTGAGAAACGTTATCACCACTAACATTGCAGTTTTGAGGCCTCATCTCACAGTATAAGTGCATATTGAATTCCTCAAACTGGATTTTGATATTCGGCAGCCATAATCTAATATAATAGTTCACTTTGTTACTATGTTACAGTACACTCCACTATCATTGTACTGTCCCAGGGATGAAGCATAATGTAGCAAATGAAGTTCACACTGTACTTTCTATTCAGATTTTATTTCATCAAGTTTTAATCAAATTTAATTCCAGATACATTTTAGTATTTATTTTTTTCTTAAGCATTTATGCATGTTCAACAATAATGTAAATATAACTATATCAGGTATCAATTAACTAAATGTTTATTTGCAATAACTACAATTAAGTGCTCTAAGATATCCATATTCTGGCCCTGACCAATCAATTTGATTTATCCCATACAAATTTCCCCCTGATTGTGACATAGAACACAATACGGATATCATTTAGTATAAGAGACTAATCAACGATATAACTGTATATTGGTTTCACATAGTGTAACAACACAAGACAAATAGGAAAAGCTTTTAAAAAGTTTTAAGAAGAAACAATGAAATACAACACTGAAAATATATGTGCGTAGTTTAATTGAATACTTTAACTCTGTCCGTAACCAATCTGTCCGTAATAAAGGAAATTCTTGACTGAAACATTTCACCTCGTGGCAATGATCCTTGAAGATATCCTTTGATTTTCCATCGCCTCGTAGCCTGAAAAAGACGAAGAAGTCAAACGGTTAATGATGAAGGTTACAACACACTAGTAGGGCTACGACTACATGTTAGAGGAGTCCCCCGTCTTTACCATGTCCATTAAGAAAACACAATGGAATATAGATATCAATACTTTTTACAATTAAGAATTAAAAAAACAAGTTAGTCCATAAGCTAGAAATCCTGAAGTGTGACAAATTGAAGAGATCAAAGCCCAAATACAAAAAAGTAAAGCTTTCAATTGGTCAAAAAGATACACAAAAACATTACATGCAAGTTACCAGGAAACGTTGAGAGATACTTTGATACTTTTTCAAAAGGTTAAAAAGAGAATTTTGTTAGAGGAAAATTAACAATGCTTAAAGGAGAAGCTTTGCCACCGCTGTCAGTAACACAAGCAAACAATACAAATACAAAAATAATGCACTTCTCCAACGTAGTGGCATCCAAGTACAAACCAGGTTTTAGCTCATGGACTACTGGCTATTACTGCTAAATAAAGAAAAGCAAGAATTACAGGTATTATTAGGAATTATACATATATTAAGATACACTGGACAATCCAGAGAAAGCTGTGTCCTTTGAAAAGTAAATAGTTATTTTTCTCAGTATCATTTTGTATTTTACCATTACTTGACAGGGGAGTTAGGGCCTGTAAAAAATGACATTGAAATTACATATTTGTATTTACATTTTACATTACAAAAAACATTATAGAAATTAAACCAATTGAAAAAGTCAAGAGGAACAAGCTGGGTATGTCCCACTTTGTTTACAGTGCTGAGACAGGATGTTGGAAGACCATACCAAATGGCGGCATTCGAGAGTGTACGCCTCTCGTACCCGGTCCGCATTGAGCGGGCCAGAGAGGACCGGGGAGGTCAGCTCATGGCCTGCAAGGAAGCTCCGCTGGCAGGTACAAACAAGGTATATGTCAAAGTTAGGAGACAACATTACTCTTTTCTCTTACTCTCTTTTTCCTTGTAAATCCTTAAGTCTTGGTATTCATTTTACTGTTCAAATGGTACTTCACCTGTTAACATTAAAATTACAAAATGTCTCATAAGAGGCAGCAGAAGGCCGGCTGTTAAAATTATTTGTCACAAAACAAGACTGAAGCCTCTATGTTACCACTACTGTAAAGCACTTCAGGTGCTGTGAAAAACTATAAAGAGAAAAACATTTAGACGGATACCATTATTATACAGAGGTAGGTAAACTGTGTCTAGGTTTGTGGTGGTTGACTTCTAAACATACCTTTCTGCGTGTGGAATGTCCGTAACATCAGTATGGCTTGTAAGTGTTTTGGTGACCACCTCGTCTGGGGGACTTTCCATAACCACCCTGTTGATCAGCTGATTGGACACAAACACCAAGGGAAAACAGGTGTCATGGATATCCAACAGGTATATCTCTTAGATAACATGGTTTGAAGAGGTCATCAGAATCAAATGTATTCCTGATATATTTGTGTTGATTATTTTATCATTTTGAACAAGCAAAACATATTTGTAATATTGTTCTTTTAAAAAAATATACAGAATAGCAGAATTTCAGTTAAACACAAAAAACAAACCAAAAATAAACACAAGATCTGGAGCAAAATGACAAATACAACCTTTACTACGTCTTTTTAAAGTGTGCTTTTGTGAGAGAACACAATAACATACTGCTGTAGTCTCCACCATATCCGCCATAATAGTTGTAACCAGAGTAGTCATAGCCACCATAGCCTTGGTTGTTGTAGCCGTAATTGCCGTAGTTATTGCCGTAGCTGTTGCCATAACCTTGGTTCCAATAGTTGCCATATCCCTGGTTCCAGTTCTGATTAGGCCCTGAAATAAACAAGGTAGCCCATTTGGCCAGGTCGCCCATTTTAACATTCATCACAATTATTAGCCTTACACGTAATTAAAATGCTACTCTATATGCAAAATATTGGTACCCGGAAACTAGCACAACTATCCAGCCTACATACCCACTCTTCCTCGAGGCCTGGTGGAGTATCCCCCTCTGCCTCCCCCTCCCCAGTGCTGCTGCTGCTGGTACTGCTCCTTGGACATGGCCACCTTTATCTCACACTGATGACAGGAAGGAAAACGCTCAGTAACTGGGAATTCTCAGCAAAAAATAAGGACATAGAGCGACTGGCCCTGGCAAGGAAATGCCATCTGAAAAATATGTATTGAAGGCCAGCTGGTTTTGAAATTCAAAACATATAGGCAGGGTTGTACCTTGCTCAGTCCTATATTGTGGTACTTTTTCTCCATGACCGTCTTCACGCGCTCCTCCTCTTTGAAGGTGACAAAGCAGAAGCCTCGTCTCTTGTTGGTTTTGGTTTCCATGGGGAGCTCAATGGACTCCACCTGTTCACAGAGACAGTCCATGAATAGAATTGTCCCTTATTCAGAGAGGTTTGGATGTTGAGTAGGCAGGCACCTCTGTGAACATACTCAGGTTTATTCCTCAAACTGGTTTAGTCAGATCTGTTCCAAATATTCCGTATAGTGGCCAGATAAACAAAAAAAAAAAAAAAGTTTAATGGAAGTACAGTGTATCCTACCTCTCCAAAGGCTGAAAAGTATTCTCTGATCTTCTCCTCTGGAGTATCTGGGGAAAGACCACCAACAAAGACTTTCCTAATGGGCTCCTTGTTCTTCATGGCTTTGGCCTTCTTAGGGTCAATCACCTTCCCATTCAACTTGTGGTCCTTCTGTAAAACAACCTACCAGAAGCAATCCATGGAGAGAAATAAAGACACAAAGAACCAGATGTGGCAGATAGGATGTCCATCCCATTGCTGCCATGCCATAGTGACCCTATATAATGAAGAGATAGATGCTTGATGATTTTACCTTCATGATTCACACAATCTTCAAGCATAATCAACACTTCTGAATCCAATCAGGTATACCTTGTCAACGCTATCAGCTGCTTTGAACAGGACAAAGCCGAAACCCCGGGACCGGCCTGTCATGGGGTCAAGCTTCAGCGTGCAGTCTACCACCTCCCCAAACTTGGAGAAGTAATCCTTCAAATCCTTCTTTGTTGTGTCCCAACTCAGACCACCCACAAACATTTTGCTGCATTAAGAGAAAGATACAGATATTTCAGTTCTGCATACCAACGTTCTGATTCGCTTCCAAACTAATTTTCTCATCTGCTTTTTTCACCCATGTATTGTAAAAAAAGAAAGGAAACAAGGAGTTGTAGTTATTAGACAGGGAACACAGACACTATCATAGTTTATGGTCAATTATATAATTAGAGCTGGTTAGATTACTGTGGCAATTGCTTCATTCGTCTATAGAAAATATGTAAAGGATATTAAAAACCAGGTATTTTGCATCTTGAATGCTGATTGGCTGAAAACCATAGTATACGGGTGTGGAATATCTCCAAAGTAGCACAGCTAAGAGTTTAAGTGATGTCATAGTCGTGGTATGGAGTGGCATATGCCATGGCTATCAGCAAATCAGCATTCAGACTAATAAACACCTTAACTGTTGTATCTTAGTGACAACGCATTGAATTGCCTGGACACCGCGCTTAGCCGTGGTGTATTGGCAATATGCCATAGCTTATTGGGGAATACATCAAACTTTGGAACAGTACTTATCCATGGTATATCGGCCATATACCCCCCCCCCCCCCCCCCCCCCCCCCCCCCCCCC
>JACXGK010007324.1:0-25657 GCA_016801125.1 Novumbra hubbsi | reverse complement strand
CCAACCCATCCCCTCACTGTCTGCTGTCCGGCCCCTCTGATAACCAACCCATCCCCTCACTGTCTCCTGTCCGGCCCCTCTGATAACCAACCCATCCCCTCACTGTCTCCTGTCCGGCCCCTCTGACGACCAACCCATCCCCTCACTGTCTGCTGTCCAGCCCCTTTGATAACCAACCCATCCCCTCACTGTCTGCTGTCCGGCCCCTCTGATAACCAACCCATCCCCTCACTGTCTGCTGTCCAGCCCCTTTGATAACCAACCCATCCTCTCACTGTCTGCTGTCCAGCCCCTTTGATAACCTCTCTGAAGTGTTCTGCATTGCGTTACTATGCTACCCTGTGACAGGCCTCCCTATCACCGGAGAGCTTCACACGGTCCCAGGACTAGGTCACAGGGAATCCAGATATGAAAGCACAGCTTGCCACATCCGTCCGTTGTAATTTGACAAGGAGAGACAGCGGGATTTTAATATGAAAGAAGTTCATATCTTTGATTGTTCGTATTGAATTTCAAATTGCCTCCAAGGGCAGGCCACAAGCAGCGGGACTTCTCGAAAAGCAATATGAGCAATATCAACGCACTGTACACGTTTCCCTGTATTGAACCTGATGTCTTTATTTTGCCTTTCACGGCAGAGTGTGGCCCGGTGCAGAGACCAGTGCTCCTGCATTACAGTGTGGGTCTCGGGGGAGGCAGAGGCCCTTTCCATCAGGAGCCAATGTTCTGCTCCGAGCCTCTGTTAATGGATCCGCTCAGGCCCGCTGCTCAGCCATGTTCTGTTACCAGCCCAACCGTGCCACGCTCATACCGCACATGCCGCTAAAATCACCTCACACTCTGTGTTTATCAGCCTCCTTTTGGTTCCGGTATGTTCCCGGCCTCGCTGGCTGTGGCTCTGTTCTTCCCCCTTCACTCGACAATGAAAACAGGATACGCTGGCTGGACTTTAGTCACGGGGCTGGAGCATGTAGTGGGCTTTTGGATGCTTAGGCGAAAGCGATTGATCAGATTTATGGACTCCTAACAGGCTGCTACGAGGTACGGCTGTGCCCTGAGCAAGCCTCCTCTCAGCTCCCCAACTCTTACACACACATACACACTCATTCATATACACACACACGTACACACACATATACACACCCGTACGGCTGTGTGCAGTCCTCTGGAGTAAGTTGAAAATACTTGTGTACCTAAACCTAAATCAAACACCTAACTTAAATCCTAACCCCAGCTCCTAGCTCTAAACCTAACCCCTATCCTTTAACCTAGACCTAATTTGGAATATAATCCTAAACCTAATCAGCGGGGACAGGGGGCCCTAGGGGCCTGATGTTGCCAGAGTGAGGGGTTTGTGGAGACGTGGAGGACAAGGCTAGTAAAGGAGGTGGCGAGGACAGTGCCATGACAGGGAGGTTAAGGTCAGGGAATTGGGAGGGGCCTTTGTTTAACATTTCCTTTGTTTATTGGTGGATGTGTTTAATGGGATTGGTCCTGACTGGACCTAATAGGGCTGCTCCCAGGGTCTCTCTGAGATCCAGCAGGCTGTTCTGACCAAAGTACTGGCTAGGCCCCCATTGGGTATTCAGCTCAGCTGCCCCCGGCTTGATTGGAGCTGACACTTTAATGTCTGGAGCAGAAGTGGTCAGCTCTGCTTAACCTGACCACCCCAACACACACACACACACACATACACCCCCTCCTCTTTCAAATGCCCCCTGTTCCCAATTTGCCCTTTCGGGACTGTACAAATCTGGCCAAATTTAACTCTTTATGGCCTCGTTAAGGGTGGGCAAGACACCTCCTTAAGTTTCTCAGTGAATTCTTTCCGCTAGTGGCGGGGCGCTGTGATGCTCTCCGCTCCCCCATGCTGGCTCCGGGTGGATTTAGCTCCTTTACGAGCGTCGGCTTAGCCAAGTATTTTTACTCAGCTGTGATGCCTTTTCTGTTTGCCGCTCCCATTTTGTTTGGCTTTCTTTCTTTCTCTCTTTCTCTCTCTCTCTTTCTCCCTCTCTACCTCCATTCCTCCCTCTCTGTCTTTCGGCTTTCCAACAGGGAATGTTCTCCTCTCTGGTTAGCTGAGCAGAAGCTTCTTGTCGCGCGGCCTGGCTCAGTGGAGACACGGAAGGGGGGGGGGGAGGCTGGCTACACTGTTAATGCTGCTGCAGGTCGCATTAAAAGGATTAGCTGTGTGATACATTCAGCTGGCTAGCAGAGCAGCACACACTGGAGACTACAGTGACAGCGTGTGTGTGTGTGTTTGTTTGTGGGGGGTTCTGCATGAGATGGGCAGGTACCTGACAATTAGCCGCTCTTTACAGTTCAACCCCACTGTATACACCAAATCATGGCGGTCTTGTACGTCCTCTGGTGCATATGGATGCTAATCAGTGGGCTAATTCCCTATTAAATCCCCCTAGGGGGGTTTGGTAAAAGGTTTTGTTTCTTGTTCCTCTTTCTGAGAGCTGAATGGGAAGTTGGGGTTGCGCAGCCTCGTGGGCTGGGGGGGGAATCAACCTCTCTCTCCACACTCTCTTTGTCACAGTCCACTTGGCCCAACCCACTGGAGGAGACTTAGCTGGTTACAGAAATTCCAATTAAGTGGGGAGTTGCACTGGCACTCACTTGCTGTGTAGGCACAAAGAGCAGGAGGATTTGCCCAAGCGGGGTCACGCTATAGGTCAGTGTTTCCGCCAGGATTTCAGAGGATATTGGGTCCACGACTTCCACACTGCCAAGCCGAATTGCACCTCTCCTCCCTCTGACACCATTTCTATTTCATCCCGGGCATGAAGACCTCACCCCTCTTTGGTAGCAATTTCAACAGAAATGTATTTGGATGAGGTGCAGGCTGATACAGCCATTGGTCGTGAGCAGCGCGAAAGCACAAATCCAATTTCGTGCTCCCTCCTCAACCAGTCCTCAGCCACCTCAGCAGTATCCATGGGCCGGGCTACAACAACAGTCTATTTTGATAATTGTGTGAAGTGGTGTAGGTAAAGATACGGCTGGGAATTGCTGAGGTTTACACCTCTTGATGAAAGTCTAGCAGAGTCTGGCAGTAGATTCTTATAGTAAGCCCTCCTGCAAGCTAATTGGATGTATCAATGGGGGACACATTGTGTCTGTCATTACAAACAATAACAATCTGTGCTAATGCTATGCGTGTATTTATAGATGGTGTTATTTCCATCATATTTGTGTAAAACGAAACCACGGAACATGTGGTGTGAGTGAATACACTTGAGCCCAGAATCGGCAAGTCAGGGCTGCGTAACTGTACAGGAGCAGCTGGAAGCTGTTCCTGCGAGAAACTAATTAGAGAGAGCAGTTCCATTTGAAGTTGACTTGAAGACTGACGTGGATCTCTTTACCGTAATGCTGTCTGATCAGATTGCGAGAAGATGTTTGGCAATTCCCTCATCTCCGGCTCCGCTTCAAACGGCAAATCTGGGGTAGAGCGAATCCTAAACCAGCCCAACGTGGCGAACAAATGTTTTGATTAGCCGTCCATGGGGCCGTCTGATGTCCCGGCGATCCAACGTTGGGAGCAACAGGCTGTCAAAGCACCTTGGCCGGATGTTGCCTCGATGGCATGGCTGTAGAAGTGTGGAGGCTACTGGTTCTGAGTGGGTTGGTTGGTCGACTGCCCAAGTTCCTGCCGTTAAACACAGTTATGTTGCATTTAGGATATACATTTCAAAGCCCTTACCCTCACTGCTATTGATCGAGTTGTTTCCAGGCTGCCAAGTATTCACCTGGCCTTGACGAGTCTGCTCCTCTTTTCTGTTTGTGCGTATGTGTGTACAGCAGGATCAAGCCATTCGGGGAGGGACCAGACGGACTCTCCGATCCCCTCCAAGAGGCCGTCCTCACGCTCCGGGGCCACAGAGAGCCCCCTCTCCACCAAGCGTCCCAGAACTTCTGAGAAGGGTGCTGTTGCAGAGCAGGTAAAAGTCCACTTGTCTTTAAAAAATGTTCAGCTGTAGAAAAAAAACTTTGAAATGTGAACGAATTCGGTCAGTGCTATTTCCTGATTGATTCCACTTAGAAATACTATCTACACAGGACTGTCTTTCCATGGTGACACGACAAAGCAGTACAATTGGTTAAAAGACCAATAACAAAGAGTTCCAAACCTCTCTGCCAATAACAGCTAGTTTCTAGTTTTCCCCAGGGGGTGTAAATGATTGCATTTCTTACTGATATGCTCTCTACCATGGGTGGAATCATGGTGATATATTGATCACATACCCATGGTATAATTCCCTTTTATTGAGTAGCCTATATTCTCCATGGCCTATTTGTTCCATTTCTTTTGTCGTGTGTTACCTCATGTGGCGTAAGCCCGACCAGTCGTCATTTCTTTTAGTTCATAGCGTGAGTCAATCAGTTCATGAGGTTCTCCTGTTGGCTACCCATGCAAGGTTGTCCAATCTCAAAATAAATCCAGCACCCAGAGGGCACTCATCGCTACAACTTGAATAGAAAATAGACATCTGTTACAAAATTCACTAGAAGTGTAATGACGTTCGACCACTTATTAGGACCACAGCACAGTTAGCTTGATTTGTTGCCCCCAACGTTATATGTGCAAGTTACCATTATAGCATATTCTCGCTATTTATTTTACCAGAGCACATTACCAGACCATACAGGATTGCTTTTACAAAAGACGTTTGTATCTTAAGCATATCAGATGGTTATATTAAGACTTGCTAGCTAACTTCTCCCTAATCCTTTGGATTTGCTAAATCCAAATCAGTTCAAGGATATCCCATCCCCAATTACCCTGTCCTCATTATGAGTCTAAAATGCACACATTCATTAAGAAAAGCAATGTAAAGCCATAGCTGCTTCTTAGCATTTACTTGTAGACATTTGAATGAATCCAGGTCTTTTTGCAATTTGCATGATACATTATTTTTTTCATTCTCCTCAAAATTAGTTCAGCCTTTCCGCTGCAGTTGCATAGCTATTATTTGAAAGACAACAGCTTTGAAGTGCGTACCAGGACTTCTGCCCTGTGTGTTGCCCACGATCAGAGGGTCCTGTCCTGTAGAGAGACGGTGGGAGGCCCACAGCTTTCCATCTCACCCCATTAACCCCGGTGTGTTCCCACCCCCGCCCGTCTCCAGATGTACCAGTGTCCCTACTGCAAGTTCAGCAACACAGACCTGAATCGCCTGAGAATGCACGTGATGACGCAGCACTCTGTCCAGCCCATGTTCCGCTGTCCGCTCTGCCAGGACATGCTGAACAACAAGGTCCACCTGCAGTTCCACCTCACACACCTCCACAGCGTGGCGCCCGACTGCGTGGAGAAGCTCATTGCCACGGTATGTTTCTTTGTGTGTTCCTGTGTGTTCGCTCGCTCGCGGCGACGTGGACACTGTAAGCGTTAGCGCTGCATACAGACCGCTGTCAATTGAGATTGGCCCACAACTTCTCACTGTTTGATTGATATGACGAGGGGTCCACCAATAGTGTTGTATGCTAAAGGTCAGCTTAGTCATGAGAAGGGAATGTGCATTTCCGAAAGCTAAACTATCCTAAAATGCCAAGCCCCCCGCCCTCAGCAATCTCTGACCACTCAAACAAGACTGTTGTTGTAGATATGTGGTGTTTTTTTAATAACCAGCATTAATTGTTAAGGAGACGTTCCAGGGTGTCCAGTCGGTAACCCTCCTTCCAGCCCTTCTGGTGCATTGTGAACTTTCCGTTTGTGAAGCTACAGGCAGCAAGTTGTGATGTGTACATTGATTATTGTTGACCTCCAATGCCACGGACATCGGATTGAACAAGTGTATGTCTGCCTCATTAAACAGTTTTTATACACCTGAGGAGGTAACACGACTCACAGGACTAAAGGTCACGACTCTTGACGTTTGGGTCTCTTCATTCGGTTCTTCAACACACCTAGGCTTCAAACACACCATGTGTTCAGCGCCTCTTCTACCACAGTTACAGCAGCTACTGTGTCTGTTCAGTTGATTTCTTTCTCCGTGCGAAGTGACAAAGTGGCCACGGGCCAAAGCCAGTTCTTTTTGTTACTATGTTAGTGGGATTAGCGTGCGGAGTGTATTCCTGCCCACAATGGCCAATCCAGACAGGCCGTGTCCTGTCAGGTCAAGGACCAGCGAAGGCCAAGAGATGACTCACTGTTTCTCCCCCTGCATAGCTTCCAGCCAGGCTATATGGTGCGTGTCTCCCCCATCGCTTCTCTTTATAATAGAAATTGCCGGCTTTATCAAAACACAACGTACATTGTTAATTGTGAAATTGCTCCAAGGCTTCCAATTGACTCAGACCCAGTCGGATATTACCGAGTCCTAGGTTTGAATGCTTTTACCCATGTTCGCATCTGGCGTCTAATGTGCCCATAGTCAATTAGCTTTTATTCAGGTTATAGGTAATTGAGATAGCAAGGGTAGAGGGACAGATCATTCTGTCGTTGGCCAGACGAGCTGCTCTTTTACCTCTCAGTCCATTCGTTATCCGGTGCACATTGACATTCTGTGATCACCGCAGTGCTAAACAGTCAAAAACAGTCAAGGAACGTGAACGTCTGTGTGACCCTCCAAAGATATGCCTCCCCAGACATCACTGACCCACTGCCAAACCGGTCATGCTTGGTATTTCCTCCATGCTCTTGAGACTGTACTGGGAGACACAGCAAACCTTCCTGCGACAGCACATGTGGATGTGGACCTCATGCTACTAGTAGTGACAAGGACACAAGAAGAATCAGTCGTGAAGGATGTGGAGAGAGCAATTGTCTGTGGCCAACCCCTGCAAGCCATTCCCTTTTCAGGGTTTGTCTGGCTGTTATCCCTACCAGGCACTTGTTGGCTCTTTTATGTGCACCAAATCAGTTGACACTGATTCACAATCGCTTGTGCTTTCTACTTGGACAGATTCATATCCTGGAAGTTTAATTGACTCTGTGTTATACTGTGATGATTTCGTGTTCCCTTCATTTTTTTGATCAGTGTATATTCAAGTAATTGTGACACACATACATTTAAATGTAATGAATATTTTCCCTTTTAATGAAATGCAAGGTCAGGCAATGGAAATCTGTAGACTATGTCTGTAGAATTTCCCACAATGTTCTCCGTACATCACACTATCTAGGAACCATCTGGGCTACATGCCTACTGCATTACTATACATTTTATGCTTGATATAGACAAACACAAATGTAATATCAGTATTCAAAATGAACTCTTTCTACCTCTACTACATTACCCCAGGGAAGGAACTCAACTCATTTTGTTTTAATCATCATCAACTGGAAATATGGTTTTATTTGCTTTCCTTTGGTTTCCTGTAAATGACTGTGCAAATGTTGATGTTGCTCCTTGCCTGTGGAGCTGAATTTCTCGCTGGACAATCACTCAGGAGGACGGTCCTTGCTGGCTAGCCATCATTCCAGCCCGAGTAGAAAGCAAATGGCGAACACATTAGTATGGAAGGCAGCAATGTTTTTTTCTCTTATGGAGATAATAATGAACTGAGCCTCTATAAGAGGCATGGGAGGAAAACAGAGGCAATATAATGAACCAGCTAAACCTGCACCTTTTTACAACTAGTGCATACAGATGGAACAGTACTATATCATTTTTACTTGTCTACCCTACATGCCTAATGAATTCTGAAATAGGTGACTTTTATTTAATGCCAATCATGCATAAAGATTTACCCTTTACGTATCCATCCAACGCCTTCTTTCCTGCAGTTTCATCCTTTTCATTACCCCCTCCCTCTCTCTTTTTCTCTCTCCCTCTCTCTGTCTCTCACTCCCACTATTCCTCTCTCTCCTCCCCCTGTCTCCCTCTTTCATTCTATGTCTAATTTTCTGTCTGTCTAAGATAGGGGTAATGAAAATAATTGTGCTTCATTAATTCTGAGTCTGGCTAGATGATAGCCATTTTGAACTATGTTTGCCAATTAGGCGGTCCAAATTAAAAGTGACCTTGGGATACTCTCTGCTCTTGCCTCTCGTTGCCTAATGAAGCAGTTGTCTAGAAACAGTCCACTTTGTAATGTAAATCACTGCCATGTTTTGTTTTTGTGACTCTCCATGCTGGTCCTATTCATTTGTTCTCTCTCAGTTTGGAGGAGATGTAGGACAAAGAGAAGGGAGGGAAATGACTGGATATTTTCTAGTGAATCTCTGATGAGACAATCACGCGGGATGGACTAGAGAAAGTAGACTGTTCCATTTAACCCTAAAGTCCTATGCAAACCCACGGTTACTTGAGGAGGACTTGGCCTTGTGTAAGACCGGAACGGTTCTGTATGGATCTGCGTGCTGGCTTTGTTCACAGTCCTCATTGTCACTATTTGCAGGACAGTGGCAGACTGACAGAGGGATAGTTCCTTTTAGAAGTCCGGGCCAGACCAGGGGCTAAAACACAGGATTTATTTGTTCATGTTTCAACTCAGTGGGTGAAGCCTTTATGCCTCTAATTGTTGCATATGTTGATGAGATTAAGCCAATTCTATTTTATCTATTTTTCTGTATTTATTAAGTTTGAATAAATTTCTTCTTTTTCATTTTGTTAGTATAGTCTTGTTGGATTTCATCACCAAACACATAGAATGTCAAGAGACCAAGAAAGGGTGACCGTGATGGACTGATTGGAGTGAAGATGGATGGTCCATTGCAACCTAAAATAGAGGTGTAGGATAACCCGGCAGATAGGGGAGGGGGGGGGTTGTACAGAGAATTGAAATGCGGCGTGGGGAGTGAGCCTGATTATTCTGTTTTGGGAGTTAATTGAAGGAAGGTGAAGCAGACAGTGCCTCATCTCCCGGCCTCTTCCAATCTCAATCACTGATTATTGTTAAATAGGAGTCACTTAATGAGTGCATTTGATGAATTGTAAAAAAAAAAATTGGGGGGGGCAATAAGGGGGGGAGGACATTGGAGAGGAGGAGGGTTGGGGGATCGTAAATGGAAGGAGGTTGCTGTCATTCACACATGATTGACTTCAACCTTTTGAGAGCAAAGAAAACCTGGCCGCTTCTCTGCACTTTTTTAATCAATATTCATTGCTCCTTGAAATGTTCTAATTAAAATGGTAGAAACAAATTAAACTATTGTACAGCAGAAAAATGTATAGCATGCCTTCTGAAGCGTCCATTTTATTCTATATCTGAAATCTTCGTTGAACCTCTTCGTGTCTATTCACCCATAGTAGCACTAATGTTACATTCTGCACTGAAAATAGCTTAATCTTAACTTACTTTAAATCAGTGTGGTGTGTTGTGACCTTTAGGAAGGTACAGCCTATTTTCTCTAGATTAACAGTGCATATATTCCCCAGATTTCTTCTGTCTATGAAAGCATGTTCATGCTCTGGACATAGAAATGGGTTGCACTTTTTTATGGAATAATTATATAATTAGGCACCCTAATAATCTTTTCAGTTGGCCAAGGTAGGTCTTTAGAGGACCTCACTAATTGGATGCAGCAGAACTTTCCAAGTGCATGATAAAACACCAGCATAGATCAAGGTGAACATTTGACGGGGATGGCAAATTAAAAGTAAAAAGTAATATTATTTGTGTGTTTTATGTGTCCGTGGATGTACGAGAGAAGCCTTGAGTAAGGGATTCAACGATTTAAGATTTAATCAAGCATGTCTATCAAACATCGGGAAGATGTTGAATACAAAAATATTTATAATAACTAAACATTATCTTTTTGTGGGCTTATATAAATTGTTGATTTGTATGTCAAACAGTAATTAACATGCGCCGGATCTTGTGTTTGATTTTCAAGGTGACAGCATCAGAGGTTCTGCCAGCCAGCATGTTTATACCAGTACCAGGCCCAGACAGAGAGGCACAAAGCAGCACCCCACAGGCTACAACTAACTCCAGCTCTGAAGATATCAAGAAACAAGTTGGTCAGTATCTGGTTTTGGAGTATATAACCATTTACCATCCCCTGATTTATTGTATCCCTTCTTTCATATGTTAAGGGTATCAATGAAAGGATTCTACTCTGCTCAATTATAATGACAATGCGGCAATCACTTCTGCAATCTGCAGAAGTCTGAATTCATCTTTTATATCTGTGGGTTAAGGATTCAGGCATTATACATGCATCAAGGACTCATTTGTCCTCTGTTTTGTTAGACACAGGCTGTTCTTATGCAGGAGCCTCTTTAATGTATTTGTTATTTTCTTTCTTTATTGACAGAACCATCAGATGCTGAGCCTGAGAAACGGGTTTCACTACCTACGGAAATAGCTGAAGCTCGCAAATCACCGCTCGAGGATCAGCAGTCTGGAAGGGAAGACTCTACGGGATTCCTGTGTTGGAAGAAAGGCTGTAATCAGGTTTTCAAGTCGTCCAACTCCCTCCAGATGCACTTCAATGAGGTTCACAACAAAAGGCCTCAGCTGCCCGTCTCGGACCGGCACGTATACAAGTACCGCTGCAACCAGTGCAGCCTGGCCTTCAAGACAGTGGAGAAACTGCAGTTGCACTCGCAGTACCATGTCATCAGAGCAGCCACCATGTGCTGCCTCTGTCAACGCAGCTTCAGGACCCTGCAAGCGTTGAAGAAACATTTGGAGACCAGCCACTTAGAGTTAAGCGAGGCTGACATCCAACAGCTTTACGGGGGCTTACTGATGAACGGAGACCTTATGGTCATGGGAGATCCTTCACTTGGAGAGGACCACGGGGTCCTGGGAGAAGATGACAAAGAGGGAGAAGACAGTGACCAAGAGGAAAAGCAAAGCCCGACAGGCAGTGAATCTGGCTCATTGCTAGAAGATTCTGGTTCAGAGCCAAAGCGTGCCCTGCCATTCAGGAAAGGTCCTAATTTTACCATGGAGAAGTTCTTGGACCCATCTCGTCCATTTAAGTGCACCGTATGCAAAGAGTCATTCACACAAAAGAACATCCTGTTGGTTCACTACAACTCTGTCTCTCACCTGCACAAGGTTAAGCGGGCCTTGCAGGAGTCAACCACAGGTCAGCCGGAGCCCACCAGTAGCCCTGACAACAAACCGTTCAAGTGCAGCACTTGCAACGTGGCCTACAGTCAGAGCTCTACTCTAGAGATCCACATGCGTTCCGTCCTCCACCAGACCAAAGCCCGCGCAGCCAAGCTTGAAGCCGCAGGAGGTAGCACTAGCACTGGCAGTGGCTCTGGATTAGGTGGCAGTGGATCTTCTATCAGCACTTCAACTCCAAGCCCTAGCCCAGCCACAAACTCAACAACTAGCTCCAGCAACCACACCTCTCATGGGGCTCAGACTACACAGAGTTGTCATGGAGGCAACCATATGAGCCATTCCCACAGCATAGAAAGCCATGGGAACTCTTCAATGACCTGCCATCCCTCACCGTCTGAAAACCATGAATCAAAAAAGAAGAAATTTGCAGACATGCTCTCTGCAAGGGGGCAACAGCAGCAGCAACAACTTCAGCATCAACAGCAACAGCAGCAGCAGTTGGCTCAGGCCCAAGCCCAGGCCCAGGCTCAGCTCCAACAAGAGCTCCAGCAGCAAGCTGCTTTAATCCAGTCCCAGCTCTTCAACCCAGCACTTCTGCAGCACTTCCCCATGACAACTGATGCTCTTCTCCCACTGCAGCAACAGCAGCTGCTCTTCCCTTTCTACATTCCTGGGGCAGAATTCCAACTGAACCCAGAGATGAACCTCAATAGTTCTGCACTTGGCCTATCTAGCTCCTCTGCCAACTCTCTTTTGGAAGACTTGAAAAACTCTGCCCAGCAGGCTCAGGCTCAGAGCTGCCTGCAACAGCAGCTGATGCACCATCACCTTCAGCAGCAGCACCAACAACAGCAAGCCCAAGCTCATTCACAGGCCCAAGGCCAGATGGCTCTGCTTCAGCAGAGTGCCAATCTCCTTCACCAGGCTGAAAAAAAGCAGAAAGCCACCGCCGCCCACAATGAGAAGATAGAGAGAGATAGGGAAATGCAACGAGAAAAAGACATAAGAGAGAAACTCGAGGAGCATGTCACAAAAGATTGCATCGACAATAAGTCACATGAAAAGAAGGATACGCAGCAGAATACAATGAACTCCAACCACGATCCTGGCTTCCCTCCACCAAGGATTGCTTCAGATGCTCGTGGAAATGCCACTAAAGCTCTTCTGGAGAACTTTGGGTTTGAGCTTGTGATTCAGTACAATGAAAATAAGCAGAAAGCCCAGAAGAAACCACCTGGCCCTGGACCAGCCGGAACAGGCATGCCTGGTGGGATCACAAGAGTGGTGGATCCCATCGAGGGATTGGAGAAGCTGGAATGTGAGGCCTGTGGGAAGCTCTTCTCCAACATACTGATTCTGAAGAGTCATCAGGAGCACATCCATCAAGCCTTCTTCCCTTTCCGGTCCCTGGAGAGGTTTGCCAAAGAATACAGAGAGCAGTATGACAAACTTTATCCACTGAGACCCCAGACTCCAGAGGCTGCTCCACCCCCTCCTCCACAGCCTCCTCCACCTCCACCACCACCTCCTCCACAGAGAGCCCCAACACCAAATATTCCTGTTACTGCTCCCTCCATCACTCCCCCAACTGTGTCCACCCCCCAGCCTCCCGTTCAAATGACTCAAATTCCAATGCAAATGGATATGCCCCTCTTTTCACCCCTAATGATGCAGCCAATGTCTCTACAGTCTATGCCCTCTCAAATGCAATCCCAGATGTCATCGGCAGAGTCGCAATCACTGGCCAACGATCTGGCTCAGCTTTACCAACAGCAGCTAACACCAGCCATGCTACAGCAGCAGCAGAATAAAAGGCCTCGTACACGTATCACTGATGACCAGCTGAGGGTCCTTCGGCAGTACTTTGACATCAACAACTCCCCCAATGAGGAACAGATTAAGGAAATGGCTGATAAATCAGGGCTGCCGCAAAAAGTCATCAAACACTGGTTCCGGAACACCCTGTTTAAAGAGCGCCAGCGGAATAAAGACTCTCCATACAATTTCAACAACCCACCCATTACCACTCTGGAGGACACCAAAATTGATTCTAAACCCCCATCTCCTGAGCCTCAACGACAGGAGTGTTATGGGAGTAAAAGATCCTCAAGAACCAGGTTTACAGACTACCAGTTAAGGGTGCTTCAGGACTTCTTTGATGCTAACGCCTACCCCAAAGATGATGAATTTGAACAGCTGTCCAACCTCTTGAGTCTTCCTACACGTGTCATTGTGGTCTGGTTTCAAAATGCTCGCCAGAAGGCACGCAAGAATTATGAAAACCAGGGGGATGGAAGCAAAGACGGTGAACGACGAGAGCTATCCAATGACCGTTACATACGAACCACCAACCTAAACTACCAGTGCAAGAAATGCAGTCTGGTGTTCCAGCGTATATTTGATCTTATAAAGCACCAAAAGAAGCTGTGTTATAAAGATGAAGACGATGATGGGCAATATGACAGCCAAAACGAGGATTCAATGGATCTTTCACATGAATACTACACCCCTTCCGGGTCTTCCTGTCACACGCCTATGCCTTCCTCCTCAAGCCTTTGCCCTCTCCCTCCCTCCACCTCTGCTTTCTCCCACCTCTCTTCCTCTGAAAAGGAAGAAGCCTCACCAGCTAACACATCAAACACTTATGATGAGAAGACCAAACATTTAGCTGAAATGTCCTCAGATCTACGTGAAAACCAGACCACAATAAAACAGGAGACTGTGCATCAGCCCCAATCTGAGACTCAACACCAGAGAAGAGAAGCCAGAGAGGAGAAGCCCCAAACAGCCCCTAAGACAAACAAGCATTCTTCTCCTTCTGTTTCTCAGCAGCAACGGGAGTGTGGTCCCTCAGCCTCTCAAACTAGCCAGGCTGAGAGAGCTTCTAAGAGCTCCCACATGGGGATCAACCCTCACATGAGCTCTGCATCCCAGCAACAGCTGGCTCAACAAATGATACAATACCAATGTGAACAGTGCAAGCTTGGCTTCCCATCCTTTGAACACTGGCAGGAGCACCAACAACTCCACTTTCTCTCTGTGCAAAACCAGTTTATCCACCCTCAGTTCTTGGACCGCCCAATGGACATGCCGTTCATGCTGTTTGATCCAAGTAATCCACTGCTGGCGAGTCAGCTCCTCTCTGGGGCTATGCCACAGATCCCAAGTAGTTCTGCAACCTCTCCATCCACACCCACCTCTACCATGAACTCCTTGAAGAGGAAATTGGAGGAGAAGGCTGGCACTAGCCCAGGAGAGAATGACAGCACCAACAGTGGAGAGGAGCCACAAAGGGACAAGCGCCTCAGGACCACCATCACCCCTGAGCAGTTGGAGGTCCTCTATCAGAAATACCTGTTGGATTCAAACCCCACTCGTAAAATGCTTGACCACATTGCTCATGAGGTTGGGCTTAAAAAGCGTGTAGTGCAAGTTTGGTTCCAAAATACCAGAGCCAGGGAGAGGAAGGGCCAGTTTCGGGCTGTAGGGCCTGCTCAAGCTCATCGTCGTTGCCCTTTTTGTCGTGCTCTCTTCAAGGCAAAAACTGCACTAGAGGCACATATCCGTTCCCGCCATTGGCATGAAGCCAAACGGGCTGGTTACAACCTAGCTCTCTCTGGCATGTTACCTGAGGAAGGGATGCAACTCAAAATGGATCCTTTGGATATCGCCAGCTATTCTCAGCTTGCCCCTTCTAACAATGAAGGGCAATGCTCCTCACTGTCACCAGTGAGTAAAAACATGGACTTATCTCCCAGAGCCCTCTTGAGCCCTTCATCAATTAAAGTTGAAGGTGGAATGGAGGACTTTGAAAGCCCATCTATGTCTTCTGTCAACCTTAGCTTTGACCAGAACAAACTTGATAATGATGACTGTTCTTCAGTGAACACGGCCATCACTGATACCACTACTGGGGATGAGGCAAATGCTGATAATGACAGTGCTGATCTAAAGCATGGTCAGAATAGTGGTGATTATCTGGCTAAATCTGGGGGTACAGCTCCCTCCCTTGAAAATGATGACCAGATGTCTTCAGGGCTGGTGAGCCCTGCGACAAGCTACTATGCTAGAGACTATGAAAATGAGAACATAATTGACTACAGTGAGTCCTCCAGTTTGGCTGATCCCTGCTCCCCAAGCCCCGGTGCTTCCGGCAGCAGGAGCATTGACAGTGGAGACCGTCCAGGCCAAAAGCGCTTCCGAACTCAGATGACCAATCTCCAGCTGAAGTTACTTAAGTCCTGTTTCAATGACTACCGGACCCCCACCATGCTGGAGTGTGAGGTACTTGGCAATGACATTGGACTTCCAAAGAGGGTGGTTCAGGTGTGGTTTCAGAATGCTCGTGCCAAGGAGAAAAAGGCCAAGCTCAGTATGGCAAAGCATTTCGGGATAAACCATACATCCTATGAGGGGCCGAAGACAGAGTGTTCTTTGTGCGGTGTCAAGTACAGTGCCCGTCTCTCTGTACGAGATCACATATTTTCTGCACAACACATCACCAAGGTGAAGGACACGATTGGGAGTCAGTTGGACAAGGAGAAGGAGTATTTTGACCCAGCCACTGTCCGCCAGCTGATGGCTCAGCAGGAGATGGATCGCATCAAGAAAGCCAATGAGGTCCTGGGACTCGCACAGCAGCAAGCCATGCAGCAGCAGGGGATGTTTGATAGCCCTGCCCTACAAGCTCTAAACCTCCAGTCGGCCTATTCAAATCTGCAAGGGATACCCCCAGGACTTCTGCCAGGGGTTGGTAGCCCATCCCTACCTGGCTTTAACTCATCGAACTCAGGTATGACATAACATGGAATACAGTTGTCTTAGTATTTTTTTGGCATATAAAATGTGCAATACCAGTCTGGAGTACTACATCAGAGTCTCATTCAAGTAATACCATTAACAGTGGAAACATTTGTCTTACCTTTTCCGGTAGCCAAAGTTTCTTCTGATGAAATACCCTTGTCATCAGTTTGTCTGTGATCTGGAAATTGTCACATGTAAATGTTGTACAATACATCCATATGCATCTTCAGTTTTTTTATTGGGGCTTGCCTGGCATCTGTGAGCAAGTGTTATTATTTCATAATTAGTCATGCATTCTAGCAAATTAATATAGTTCATTAGACAGTGTCGGACAGAGTTAGCGGATCAAACATGGGACACACAAATACAATATAAAATCAGAAGGACCACTAATTAAACAGCCATAAAATGTATATGAATAAATTTTATTTGGAACTACTTTTTAAACATTAGTTTTAATTATTAGTATTACTCAACCTTATTATCAGTAAATGTACATGTTTCATTTTTGTCTTAAACATTACATATATCGATGAAATAGTTGGCAGAGACCTTATTATTTTAAAACTAAATTCTCGACTTACTGTCTGGTGTTTCTTCATTATTACACTGCACCTACTTATTTTGCAATTGAAAACTATTTACGTGGTTCTTCCTGTAAAGTCTTGGTAACTCTGGCCAACATGGAACCAGATAATTAATTACTTCAAGTTTTCAATTGTATCTAATAAAGTGCTTAGTTAAATCGCTGACCACTTACTTCAACAAACACATTTATCCAGTAATAAACAGTGTCTTGAATCCCTGCTACATATAATTTCTGTAATTTCTCTATTACATTTCAGCTTTAACTCCTCCAAAACCACCGAACCTCCTGAACATGCCTGGTAACAGTGTCCCTTCACCCAGCCTTCCCACATCTGGATTACCCAACAAGACTCCCTCCTCCTCCTCTTTAGCATCACCCAACACAGCACAGACCAGCACATCTGTTGTTCACACCAGCCCTACTTCCACCTCCACCACCACAACAACCCAGTCAGGCTCTCGGCTTGACCACCCCAAAGACCGTGATCGCGATGCTGAGAGGTCAAGAGAGAAGGAGAAGCCCCATCACAAGGAGAAGACAGAGAAGCCCCCAACACCATCCTCCACAGGAGGCACCCCAGCCCCGTCCACCTCTGCTGCAAGCGCCAAGAAAGAAAAACAAGATGCAGCTGTGCCTGCCACCTCTATGCCCACGCCGGGTATGGAGTATGTGGTGGACCCTGCCCAGCTTCAAGCCCTGCAGGCTGCATTGGCATCGGACCCTACAGCTCTACTGACAAGTCAGTTCCTGCCCTACTTCATGCCTGGCTTTTCCCCATATTATGCCCCACAGATACCTGGGGCTCTCCAAGGCGGCTATTTGCAGCCAATGTACGGCATGGAAAGCTTGTTCCCCTACAACCCAACATTGTCCCAAGCGCTGATGGGCTTGTCCCCGGGGTCCCTGCTTCAGCACTACCAGCAATATCAGCAGAGCCTGCAGGAGGCGCTACAGCAGCAGCAGCGGCAGCTTCAGCAGATCCAGCAACCCAAAGCGAGCCAAACTCCAGTTCCCCCTCAACCCTCGGGGGACCGCAAAGAATCTGCCAAAGATCCAGCGAAAACAGAGGAGCAGAAAGGCAACCCCCACAATGAGGCCTCTTCCTCTCACAATAATCTACCCACCGAGGAGAATGAGATGCATGGCAAAGTTGCAGACTCCCTTCTAGACCAGTACATCGTCCCCAAGGTGCAGTACAGGCTGGCGTGTCGCAAATGTCAAGCAGTCTTCAGCAAGGAAGAAGCGGCCATCAGTCACCTGAAGTCTATCTGCTTTTTCGGTCAGTCTGTGGCAAACCTGCAAGAGATGTTGCTGCGTGTCCCCAGTGGCGCGAGTGCTGGCAGCCTCTACGACTGCCTGGCCTGCGACACCACGTTGAACGGGGACAAAGCGCTAAGTCAACACCTGGATTCGGCTTTGCACAAACACAGAACAATCAAGCGATCAGCCAGAAATGCCAAAGAGCACGCTACTAGTTTATTACCTCACTCTTCAGCCTGCTTCCCCGATCCTAACACCGCATCTACCTCGCAGTCTGCCACTCATCCCATCAGCACCCCTCCTCTCCCGCCAACGACATCAGCCACCATGCCGTCCTCTGTCTCTTCATCCTTGTGCTCCTCCTCCGCCACCCCTCTCAACACCACAGCTGCCGGCAAACCCTGGCCCCAGGCCCCTTTCTCCAGAGCTTTAGCTGGGAAGCCCAATGCCACTCATTCTTCTACTTCTTCTTTTCCTCCAGTATCCTCACCTTCAACGGTTACCTCAAGTTCATTGAGCACCTCAGGAGTTCAGACCTCGATACCAACAGACGTCTTTTCCGACGAGTCTGACTCTGACAGCAGTCAGAAGTCAGCGGACAGGCTGGGCAGGACGGCAGAGGAGCCGCAACAGCCCGGCTGTCTCAAAGACAGTAGTTGTAGTAGTAATCTTGCTAGTGTAGGAACGGACTCCATCCGATTGTAAAAGAGCTTTCAGTGATGGACAATATTTAAAAAACGCAAAAGACAAAAAAAAACACAAATGGGAAAAACATACAAAAAAGCAGCGATGTTAAAATACGTTTAAAAGTATACAAACCAATTTCAGAAAAAAGATGTGTAAAGACTAACTGCAATTCCAAAGCTTGTAACCAAAAATTTTAATGTTAGTGGATTGTTTTCCCATATCAACATGCTGGTTTTCATTTATTTCAACTGAAGTATATACATATTTATGTATAAGAATAGAAAAGATCACTGCAGTTAAGTTTTGGGTAACAATTAAGGAATGCTTTAAAGCAATGGACTGCCTCAAAGTTGTTAAATGGCCCCAGAACCCTTTTGACAAAGTCAACAAGCTGTCCTTGTTTGTGTAATTATTTCCACTTAATAGCACAGTCGCAAAAAGCCAGTATGTACTGTATGGGAGAATAGTCTAACCGTTATCTGCTATCTAAGCGTTCAAATACCAATGGCTTGCAAAAGTAAAAAGAATAATGTAATGTCTATTTTATTCTCAGGTCAACAGCTCACAGACGTTTTTCTGTTACAGAAATTCATTGTTTTACACCTTTTGTTCCAAACAGGAGATAAACATTAGTTTTTTCCAAAAATTGATTTTAACGACAGAAAGTTTTTAAATGAATGAAATATCATTAAGGCATAGCTTTCTGGGCATTCAAAAAGGGTAGCTGATCTGCTGATTTTAAAGATTTGAAATCCTTTTAAAGGGAGAGATTTAGCGATCCTATTTCACCCAGACACGGAAAGCATTGCAGACATGTTGATGGGGGATAAAAAATATTTTTTTGATAAAAAAAACTTTCTGTATTTATGATAGATATGAACATTTTTGGTGTTAAGTAGATTGTTGCATTGGAAATGAATTTAAACAGTATGGTAGATTGAAAAAAATCTTTGTGTACATTTAGCTTTTGTATCGTCCAACTTTAAGGCGCTTCATTTGATGTTGTCTTGGTCATTCCGATAGACTAGATTATGGAGCAGTAATTTATCTGAACTTTATTTCTTGTCCTTTTCTTGGCTTTTTGGCTAATGTTCACCCAACTGCCACTCTCTTGACTAGGCAGGATTCTCTCTCGCAAAATGTTTTTTCTCTCTGTTTTGGTTGGTAGGGTACTAACCAAAAAAGAAAAAAGACCTGGGGTGAAATGTCGAAAAATATTTAATTTTATTTCTGTTACCTTTGTGCACTTACCACTGTCTGACTCCTATTTCTCACTCTACGTGTTGCTCTCTTCTCACTTTGTTTTTCTCCTCCCCTGCATTTGTAGATATGGAGATAGCTACTACTCCTTGTGCACTACAAAACAGGCCTTTTGTTCTACATGTAGTATGGCTACAGTCTTTTTTCGGCTTTATTTTCATTTAGACCTTATGTTGTTGTCGTAGATTAAAATGAAAAAATAATAATAATAATAATTCTCATGCTTTAAAACTAAAAGAAAATCCAAAGACTAAACACTTTCACCATTGGTGCATAAGAAATGAGATGAGAAAAGAGGCTTTATACTTGAGAATTTGTTTCTGTTTTTAGAGGAAAGAAAACAAAGTTTTAAAATAAAGGAGTACGCATCAGAGTTGCCGTTTTTGCTTCTTTGCAAGCAGACAGGTGGCTTTTTACGTAAAATACCAAGAATACCAAAAACCAAAAAAGGGCCCTTGTCCTTGCATTGTGGAGTAGCACCGTTACAGAGCCATGGCCGTTTGTAAAATAGAAGTTATCCATCTTTCTTTTAACTTTTCTGTCACTCACAAAAATTCAATTTCTTTTTAAAGAAAATGTATAAGGTCTGGTCTTCGAGGACATACGTTTTGCTGCTAATGTAGAATTAAAAAAAAAAAAGAATACCTAGATGCATGCTCATTTTGCTTTTTGGCTAAGCTTTAACTAAAACAACAATAAACCATTTTCCTCCCTCTGCAACATCTTTTTTTTTCTTGTTGCAACAACGGAACTTTGAAGACTGTGAATATATGTTCCAAATGACATTTGCCGATTTTATTTTTGAACAGTCCAATGTTTAAAGCCAATGTTTGAAAATAACACTGCATTCCAAATATCACATCAGAGGTTTTTTTCTTAAGCAAGGACTGATTCTACTTCATTCATGGTTTTAATTATTATAATATTTTTTCTCATTTATAACGTGACTGTAAGCTGTTGTGTAAATTTAGCATCATGGTTGCTAAACGAGATGACCTAGATCTGTAATTTTGTTTCTGGTATGGAACATTTTTAAGAATCCCTCCATCCACTTAAGGTTGTTGCTCACTTGATCAGCAAGTAATAGTGATTACCAAAAAATGTATATATATAATACATCTGGTACTGACGTGTGTCATAGGTTATAGTGTCATCATGCCTCTCAATTTACAACAGGTCTCAGAAGGAAATAATGGCTGTTTTGCTAAGTCTGGAGTGGCGGCCCCCCTTCCTTGGACATCTAGTTGTGACTTGCCCCAGGTGTCTGCAGGGTGTTAAGCCATTTTCACGCACGATGTTGATTACAGGTTTTTAAGGGACGTCCTCATTCCAAAGCATTATAAGTCTGGAAAAAGCAGGAGTTTTTTGGAAGAACTCCCTTGTGTTCAAACTCTGTAGTTAAGAGGTATGTCATGCCTTTATGTCCAAAGAGGTCACTCACTCCATGTTAAAGCAGTGGAAATGGATGTGCTAATCCCTACCCTCTCATAAATGAACAACTAAACTTTAATTTCTTTACACCAAAACCAAGGCATTTTTAAATTTGTGAATAACTGCTTTTCGGCCACTAGTGTATAGCTAGTGTCTTTGCCCTAATTAATCAAAATCCGCAATCTGGGAAGTGTGTTGAAAGTGTTACGTCTTGCAGAGCAATGTGATTTGGTGTGAATACTTCCTTCCGCATGCTGTTAAAATTCGGTTGATTTGGTCTGCAAGCTTGCCACTCCTTAAGTCCTGTTATCTAGAATATTGTTCATATGATTATTTTTTGAGAATTCTAATGTTGTACAGTTTATTCTTGAATGCATTTGCTTTATTTTGTTTTTCAGACAATGTCAGACATTTATTATTATTTTCTTATAACTATTTGTATGTTATTTTAGTTTCTGTATATTACTTTTCCTCATATAAATTAACACTAGCTTTAATTTGAATTGCTGAATTAAAAAAAATCTTTATTCTATGACCTGGCCACTTTATGGTGTAATAATGTTCTTCTATTTGTTTGTCTTTTGGATGCTGTTTGATCTCCTAATTTCCAAAGTGTAATCTTTATTTTGGGCTCTTTTGTGGAAGACAAAGTCATGGTTTTCACAACAGATGCAGCCAGCATGGACTGTGTGTGTGAGTTTGTATGTGTGCGTGTGAGTGTTTCATAAGAGCCAGCATCAGTTTTGAGTTTTTATACATTTTATTTTATACTGTACCTTTATTTACGCACCAAAACGTACTGAACCGAAAGCTGGATTATGAATAAAGTGATGAAGATTTAGAGAATTTGAATTTTAAAAGTCACAATAATCAAAATGAGGAGATCTATGATACCGAAGCACTGAGCAGTTTTTATTTTGATTGAATATATGAATGTGGCCAAAGCTTTATGCAGTTGAAAACAAAAAGACAAATTAAAATGTGTGCCCCACATAAGTGTATATTTTATTGTGGCACAAACAATAGGTAACTGGGATCCTTAGACTCACATTGGGATACTTGATTTTCATGGACATTTACAAAGAAAGAAAAACACAAGGTTTTGCTGTAGAGGTCATCTTCTGCCCACTGTGAAAATGAACATGTATACAGATATAGATATATTTAAAACGAGACATCAACTTTTAGTTTGAAACGATAAGAAGGAATGAAAAGAAGAAATGAACTCTGGGAAACTTTGGAGATTTTGTTGAGAGGACAGGGGAGGCTGCGTGCACACCGACACTGGGCGTGGGAGCCAAAGGTGGCTTGGATATCACATTCACAACCTTATTTGCTTATTGAAATCTCTGTGATGGGAATGGACTCTGGAACCAGTGGACTTGTGTGACACAGAGAGGAATTATCTTAGATAAAGAAGCTGAACTATAGTGGCAACAGCTGCCTCTCTCTCTCTGTCTCTCTCTCTCTCTGTCTTTCTCCAGCTCTGTCTCTGCTTCTGCCCTTTTATGGACATGTTTCTGCACTTCTGGACGGGATGGACAGAGATGCTTGCTTCATTTCTCCCGGTTCATGTTGTTGCTACCTGTATAATTTCCTCCTGCTTGTCTCGCTGATGGACAAGTATAAGCTCTCCAGTCAGATGGCGGCTCGCCCCTCTCTCCTGTTCATCACACCGTGAGAGAAATGAACCAGAGAGAAAGGGGAGGGGTTTTCTAGGCTGTCCTTGCTAAAGAGGCAGTTACACACAAAAAAGCGAATCAACCAAAATTAACAACCAAACTAACAAACAACCAAACAAACCATTTGCTCCAACTTCAAAGATGAACTGTTACTTGGAGCTCTCTCTGTTCCTTTTGTGACTCCTGGTGCCACAATGTTTTTTTTTTGATGCATTTTGTTTCCTTGAATTATTCCTCCTCCGAGCCTCACAAGCATGGCTCCGTGGCTCCTGGCAGCCCACCGAGGGTAGAAAAAACAGCCTTGCAATGTACAAAAAAGAGCAAGTTAAACCAAAAATGTTGTTCTTGATGTCTTTTCTATACTGTAGTCTTGTTAGCTTTTTTGTTACTGTAATTATATGATGAAGATTTCCAAACTGTACCAAATTACATGGAAACTAACATACATAAACCACATGGAACTTCAGACTTTTAAAGAAACTTTTGTCACAAACCTTGTTGTCCTAGTTAAGTTGATTGTAGATGGTAATTGAATATACTCCTTTGAAAATATTTCATCAAGTATGTTTCTTGCTCATTGTGATACATTAAAAAAGTATGAGCATAAAATGCACTTCCTGTCTGCCTCGTCCTTGTGTATTTTGTTCGGATTTGGTTTTGTAGTTCAAATGTTTTGCAATAGTTTACATAAAAGCATTACACTTTAATTGTTGTACACACTATCTATTATTATAAGCCATTATCCTTCTCATTTCTAAATCATCAAGGGAATTTATCAGCTTAATACTGCACCATAATTAGCATCATCATTTGTTTAATTAATGTGTATAAAGTGTGATCTTGTCAGACTATTTTAGCAACTTCCAAATCTTTTGTGCCTAGAGATATATCATCCTTCAAATGTAAATCCTTTAGGTCCTTGGTAAAAAGGCTCTCTGGACAGGATTAATTAAAACATATTAACTAACAAATGTAGGATCTCACTTAATTAGAAGTGTCTGTTTGTGACTAATTCAAGTTGATTGAGGCTGTAGTGAAGTGTTGTGAACAGCAGTACTTTTTAATCCATTTTGACTGATGTTAGAACTCAAGTGCATTATACATTAAAACTGGTCACTAATTTGAAATTAAGTCATTAAGAAGCCTGGATAATGAGAATGTGTGCTTGTGCCGTTAGCAGCTAACAGCCTTGAGAAAGTGAAACATGACCGTCTTTGAATTGTGCATTTGCTATCGTGAGTGTTTATGCATGTGCATGTAATTGTGTGTTGTGTGACAGGGTGTTCTAGAATTTCTAGTGTGCAACCTGAAGTTCAAGAGACAACCCATTCTGGTCCAAGTCGTTTTGCAGATCAGAACATGCTCTTCCAGTGCTACAACACAATAAATCACGGAAACCATCCATTTCATAGCATTTGCCTTATTGGCTCACTCAGTATTAAAACACCTCAGGGATGGTTCACACCGTGACATCAGACTGATGAATCTAACATTGATTTAGTGTTAGAGTAGGTATCATTTTCATGGTCTCACCTTGTATGGGGTCTTTGGTGTTCACTCGGTCCAACATGTTCCCTATATACACATCGTTGAATGGTCCATACAGTTGTACAGTATCATTACCGGTAGTGGGATATTTGCATTGTTAACACATTTCTTAAGCATTCTTGGCATTTTTCTTGCTTGTCTTTGCGATGTTTGAATGTAGCAACGTGACACGGCTGCACCATATTGCTTTGATTGTAACACAGGAGGGCTTTTTCTGAAAATATGGGCTCTTTATGAGAAAGCGAGCCAAAATAACAAGTGAGGGCCTTGATGGGGCCCCCTCCTCCTAGCTGCTCTCAGTCCGTATCCGTGTGACACACAAAGGCTCCCCTTTTGAAGTCTCCTTTAATAAAGGTGCACATTGTTATTATTGCCTTGTGACCTTTAGTGAGCTTCGGTGTCAGAAGATTTGATGGAATTGCTTTCTGTTTTATTCTAAATAGGGACTGGGGGGAGGGCTGGAGTCCTTGAGAGCTTTACTGAAATCAAGTTCCTAGATGGCTCCCCTTGAAATATAATTTAAGGGGATTATTATACAGGAGAAGTATGAATGCTGTGCGCCCATATGTGTGTGTTTATACAACATGCCTGGCGCATTAACTACAGTGATAGATGGGTTTCTAGGAAGGGGGCTAAAGGGTACCTGAGGAGCCCCAGAGACAGAGAACAGAGTTGGAGGTAGGGGACATCCTGTCTACAACAAGGAGCCAGATTCATCGGCCATGCTGAGCCAATTAACACGCAAGGGTACATCCCGAATGAATTAAAAGCACCCTAATCGGATCACTGTGAAAAGCCAGGCCGCTTCCACCCGAGCCCTGGGCCAGATGGCACCCACTCTCACATGTAGCATTTTAACAGCCCAGACACAAGCCGCAAGAGTGTGAAATTGGGTTAGCGCCTCAATCTAACACTGGCCATGGGCAAGGGGAGAGCCCAATCTCCAACAGCCATGGCCTTGAGGTAATGTGGGGACCCAATGTAGGGACCCAATATTTAATTATGAACTAAACTGCCCCTTGCACAGTAACCCGGCAGGCCACAGTGAGGCAAGTGGGTGTATGTAGGGTTGGGTCTGAGTGACAGCTCCACCAGGGGCTCTCTCCCGCCCTTCTTAAAGGGCCACTGATGTATCAGGGCTCACCACCTCTCAGGATATTCGGTGCAGATTAGTTGGCAGCTGAACAGAATATCTGTGGCTCTGTGTTACTGGGTGGTGTGACGGTGTAGGAAGGAGTGGACCAAAATGCAGGTAGGCAGTTTGCACAATAGAGTTTATTGTCCCTGTGTAGCCACGGTAAGTGTACGACAACTGCCGTTCAGAGAACAATCGATAATCAATAGTGACGGAGTCACTCAAAGGGGTTAACAGCACATACGTGCTGAACACACAACACATACGACAATACCGAAC
>JACXGK010007323.1:10633-25649 GCA_016801125.1 Novumbra hubbsi | reverse complement strand
CCCCCCCCCCCGTTGCCTAAATTGTTCCACCGGGGACGAGACAGTGAGCCCAGAATTGTCACGTGTGGGTTAATGGGCGCGGTGACAGACAGAGGAGAGAGTTCCCCTCCCCTCTGTAAGCCGGTAGCAGCCAGACCCTTTCCTTCTCCAGCAGTGTGTCCGTTTGCAAATGTAATCCTGCCAAGACCGTTTTGCCAGAGAAAATACATCATTTTTCTCGCTAAATGGTTTCGGACATCCCGCAAGGCTCTGAGCGGTTGATTTGAACAGTTTAGAATGTTTTTACCAAAAAATGTCAGCCTGGTAAATTAAGTCCACCATCCAACACAGGCCTGCCACAGAAATACGTTGTAACTATGACTCTAACCGAATCCCTTTCATGTCGACTTGTCATGTTTAATTGAGTGCTCTCAGTTTTTATGTAATTATTAAGATTCGGTCATAGTCAGATCCGTCTAAACCTACCGCCATGGCCGCATGTCTGACGCAACCCCATCCTTAATGAATGCAATTAAGCATATCGATCAACCCATTTAGGGGCTGGACTGGGCCCAACGTCTCCTGCCAACTTAATGGAGGGGCTGAGGGGAACATGTTAGTGGGTGTACCTGAAACGCAAGCTAATTAACTCTTCGTATTGAGAAGGGGGGGGGGGGGTTGCCTGCTATGATGAACTTCTGTTTACTTCTTTCTCCATTTCCTTCTTCTGATCTACAGAGCCTGAGTCGGGATAAGACTTTCCAGTCAGACAACGAGGGCAACCAGGTTTTCAAAGGACACAGGTGGGCTCCTTTCAAGCTCTGCACTCCGCCTGCCTGCCGCTGGACCCCGGGAATGCAGACCTTTCATGACATGGGAGAGGAAGGGCGGCGATGATGGAACGGAGGGAGGGTCTAGGATGAATGGGGCCTGATGCTTCAACAGCTGTCTGGCGGCCAGCCGGGGTCGTTTTATGTGACTGTAATACCCTTGCGGTGTCTTTGCAGAAGCTCTTTGTGCAGAACCCGGTTCTGGTAGCCAGAGAAGTCGGGCAGCCTAATCTCTCGTAACCATATGGTACCCTGGACTGCCAAGGTGCGCGGCACCACCGTACGGAGGAAGAGGCGGGGTGTTTGCAGAGCCGGGCTTGGAGACCCGAGTGGCTTTTTGTAGCGGCACAGCAAGTGGGCAGCAGCGAGGCTCTGTATCCGAACGTGGCTTCTTGGCTCGTTTGGCGCTTGAAATGGCACGGTGTGTTACCTTCCAGGGGAGGGCACGTGCTTTTTAATTAGGGAGCCTGTGATGTGTGAACCAACAGGAGCACGGTAACAATGTTGAAACTAGGTTGGCATCCTGCTTAGGTAAGGCCTTTTGTTTTCCGGGCCAATGGCTCGTGGCGTGCCTTGAGTAAAGCTTGTCCAGGTCACATTGTTCTACGTTCTAGTGCCGAATATAATGGCATAGTAAAACGTAATTGTAAGACAAAAACACTGCTGCATTCTTCTCTCGTGCGTCCAAAATTCAACAGCCATGCAGCACTAGTACAGGCAGAATGCATTGCGAGGCTATGCTAGTTTTGCACCATCAGCTCTAAAATTGTTCACTGTAGGCTACAATGTGCAATGATGCCATTCATCATTTAACTATGCGTTGGTTCAAAACCAGCCCGCTGCCATTCAGGTAAACATTTTCCTTTATTTTCATTGGTTGTTTAGCAGACATGATAATCCAGAGGGACTTGCAGTAGTTAGTATGTATGTTTTCAAGCATACAACACTGGTGTTGCAAGCAAATTAAAGGTCCGTGCTCCTAATGAGTAAGCTACACAGGACGTCCTTTCCCAACTTTCTGAGTCCAATAAAGAAAAACATTTCTGAAAATGAATGTATTTTTTTTTCACCCAATGCAAGCCTATGTATAAAAAAAAAAAAAAATAGTTGACCTATCCTTTGCCACAGTGTGTTTTAATTGGCCTTACAAATGCAATTGATATTCATGTTCTTTTTAGATTGTGCTGCACGTATAAAATACCAGGACATGATTAGCTGTAGCCAAGCACCGTGGCCTTTTGGCGGATATTTGCTACAGCCAGTGGAGTAAGCAAAGGAGCCGGGTGTCTTGGGCAAACTTGTGGAGGTTGGAGACTCGACGGGCCGCAGTATTCTGGATCGCAAGGTTTTATGATGGGGCACACTGAAGGCAGCCTTACCTCCAGTTGTGGTACGCTGGCAACTTCATGCATTATCACTTTTGCCTGTGTGAGGTGTGGCCTTACTTTATGATGGTTGTAGAGCTTGAACCGGTTGTAGAGCTTGAACCAGTTGTAGAGCATGAACTTGTTGTAGAGCTTGAACCTGCGGTGGCGAGTCCACGCCTTGGTGTTTGTGAAGAAGGACAGTAGTTGTCCACCCTGGTGGTCATGTTCTGGAGTTTTTTTTGTTCACTGCCTTGGCAGTTACTGATTGATGCTCATCATAGTTTCAAACCTTTTTCCCCAATGCTTTCCTTCCACGTCAGCCTTAAGTAAGCTGTTTTACATAACAACCTGTCTGAAAGCTGCTCACTCTCTGCCCATCAGTTCCTCACGCTAGTCTAGTCTTTACTAAATGTAGATATCAGAAGCTATTGTTTAGATCCTGCAACTATTCACACGGTCATCAGTTTAGAGTATGGCACTTTTCTGTATATACCTGGTAAAATAAGGGTTAATAAACAACTCTAAGGGCTGGTTTTGCAGACATAGATTAAGCCTAGTCTTTTTGTCCCAGACTCACCTTAATCTGTATCTGTGGAACCCGCCCTAAGACTACCATATAAAATGTTACTTCAGGGGGGGTATTTCCCTTTAAATTCGTTTTTTCCCCTTGTTTTAGATTGCTTTGTTCCTCTAATTACAGAGGAATATGATGGCTGTAATAACATTAATACAGCCTGAGCCACTGATTGAATGACAGTGTTTCCAAGTCCTCCCTGGGCCGGCCCACGGCACATATTGTGGCCCAGAGAGACGGGAAAGAAAATCATCAACCATTATCATTTAATTGCCATGATCTTCATGTCTCCACAGAAACCTAGTGACCTGTCTGTCTGTGTCTATGGATGGTACCCTACTCCTCTCTGGTTCCCACGATGAGACTCTACGACTATGGGACGTCCAAAGCAAGCAAAGCATCCGAACTATCAACCAAAAAGGTATGCTGGAAGTACCACTGACTGGTCTCCACTGACATCTCTTCAGATGTCTTTCTGTTTATTTTGGAAGAAATCTCCACTAGGTGAAGTGGTTGAGTTGTTGGTAGACAAACACGTTTTCCCCCCTTGGATAGAATATTGTCTACAGCCACCTTTTATCAGGTATCATCGCTTGGATCCCACTGCCAAATCTATCGTTTGATTGGCAGACAAAGTAGGAAAGAATTATTCATTGTGAATGATGGCTCCTTTCAAGAGTAGTTGCAGTCATAGACCGAGATCTGTTCTCCAGAAAGTCTCAATGGATCCCTCAAAAGTCAAAATGGTATTTTACGTTTGTGCCGTCTGTGGCGTCTCAACGGGCCACAGCTTCCACTCAATGTGATGGTAGACTCCCTTTCATTAAGTGCCTTTAGAGAACTGGGATTTGACTGCATCACTGGGCAAGGTGGTGAACTCATTTTGTTTTAATAGGATGTTTCTGTTCATTCAGCCACTGAGACTGGTTGGCTGTCTATCGGTTTTGGCTGGATGGAGGAAGTAATGGTGTTCGACGGAACTTGTATCGAAAAATGTCTCCTGACTGTGGTAGAAGTAAACATTGCACCGTGACCTCATCAGACCTTTTCGGGGCTGTACAATCTCAAGCCTTTTTAGGCTCGGAGCGTGGTGTTATTTAACCCTGTTGAGCTTGGCGGTTGGGTTTGTAATAAGGCTTCTGCAGGCATCTGACTTTCTGAAGGGAAGGACGATGGGGTCGTGCTGTGTTTTGTCCAGGATTTTTATGTTAAAGGGTTTATGTATTACAGACACAAAGACACACATTTAACTCACACAGCTGGATATGCTTAATTCCTACATGTGGCCAATATCTGGCTTTAGAGCTCTGTCACAGAAATTGGACTGTCAGAGAACACCCCCTTGTCCAGAGGCCTGATACCTGGTAATAAATAATGCCCTGAATATAATCGCTAAACGTTTCTCAGCATTGCATCAAATCAAGAACTATGGGAATGTCTCATGTCTATTAATAAATTAGGTTTGGTCCTTTTGGGATTGCATTTGCTTGATTATTGTGATGATGCCCTGCGTCTGTGCATAATAGTGCCCTCCCAGTTGAATTAATAAAACAGTATGCCAAACGGATTAAAGATGGAGCCTAAATTTCATGGCGAAATTCAACCACCTTGTGCTTCTATGCGGTTTTAAAGTCAGGGTGTTACTCCAAACATTACAATGTTAACTTGAGTAAAAACAATTCCATTGGCGACAGAAATGCAACTATTCAACTCGCTGGCATTAACAGAAAGAAAACCACAGACTGGTGTCTAAATGTATTTACATCCAGCAAATAAGAACTGCATGTAATATGCACTTACAACAGTCAATTATTATTATTAACTGTGAACACAGCCTCCAGGCCCACATTTCTACATAGATTAAAACTCTCCCCTGGCTGTGGTCTGTGGTCCATGAGCTGAATTGTAACTGGGGGGCTCTCAGACGTTCTCCAGCCGTGGTCCCGGGCTCCTCTGAACACCTTCTGTCTTCCACCAGGACTTTGCAGAGGCTGAGTTCATCCTGTAATTGAGTTGTCAGAATATCCCTGCCAGGTTCTGTGTAAATCTCCCAATTTCTTGTCGTGTTTCCTGGAGCTCTGCTCTGGGAGGGCAAAGGTGTTCATTGGCCCTCTCTGAAGGCCCTCCTGATCATGGAGTCAAAGAGAATGTATGTCTTTATTTTCACCGCATTTCACCGAGAGTGTTTTTTAACTTTTACCTTTTTGCCCGATTTCCCCGATTTGGGTCTGAGATAATGATAATAATAAAAAACTAAATAATTAAACTATAAAATGATTAAAATGTCAGTTGCCACACCTAATCTTCTGTATAAATGTGGGACACTTTTCCGACAGATACTCTTTGTGGCAACTGAGATCTAAAGACCACGTCTTGCTCAATTTGTATTGAACTAGAAGGAGCAGTGATGTAGAAATCCTTCCTGATCCATGGGGGCAAAAAAAGAAGAAATTGTTTTGTTGTTGGGAAGCAAAAATCATCTCACCCGGGCACTGAAACAATTCCACTATCACCTGCAAAATCACTTGTTTGACCGAGAGTGCCATGTGTTTGTACAAGTTACCAGGTGAGTTTATATGACTGGCCTAACTGCTGCACATTCCTCTAGTACTGAGATAGTTTCTTGTACCTCTATGTACAATGTGCAATGGTCTTATGTCTCTGAACTTAAAAATAATGCTACTTGTTTGGGTAGTAAGTTTTTATTTCTGAATAAGACCATTATAATATTTCTGATAGAAACATGGGATTTTTTAACAAATAAACAATCGTTATTATTTAAATTGAATATTTAAAGTTATTGGAGTCAGTTACAATTTAAGTGGCCTTTATAGGTACTGCTCTCCACGGCTTGACTGGCACAAATCAGAAGAGCCGTCATGGAAAATGAGCCCATTTTACAAGTTTATGAATCATCTGCTTCGCAAATGTTGTTACTCACCAGGTAAAATTGGACAACTTGCCTGGTAAAATAAGTCTATGGTCAATGTGCCTAAAAACGTACTTCTCTTAAAATGTTTTCGCATTTGTCATGTTCAAGAGTCTTTAAACGTTTTAGCTGTTATGTTTGAACTCCTGTGTTTTGGCATTTTGTCACCTCTACATCCTGAACATCTTGATCCTACGATGGCTTTAATGCTCGGTTTGCTTTCTTAACCATTCCCTTGTCTGCATCTTGCTGATTTGTCAAAATGACGTTCCACTGATATTCGATTTACCTGGGTGTTTTGGCTTTAGATGTCCCTGACTGTCTCCGTTTGTACAATTTCTATTACCAACCGAGGTGTAAGACACAGTTTTTCATGTGGGACTTCTGGGCCTTTGAAAGGTTTATTATGTCTCTCGGGACTCCCATTTCACAGCTATAGTCTTCAACTCTGTATTCCTTTCCTTCTGACTCACGGGATCCTTTCAAGACGAATGGCTGGTCATCGCGGTATTAGGCCAGCGGGTGTCAAAACACGCATGGCCTCCACTCTCCTCTTCATTTCCTTGGAGAACTTGTAGAAGAATTCAAGAATTAGAACTCAAGAATTAGCTCTTGAGCTGGCCCCCATCAGAACTGGGCATCCTAATGCAAAGTAGTTGCTGCTCGCCCTGTGCAAGCTGGGGGATCTGGTTCACTTTAACAACTGCCTACTAGGGATGTGGGCATCTGTGAGAACCATCATTTCCTTAGGGTTAGTACAGATGAGCACCGGTCCAATGTTGGCTGGAGTAGTTCCCCGGTGTGGGGGTGGGGTCCATGGCCTGTAATGCAAAAGTGCAATCTTCTATTGAAGCACGCTGACCTTCCAACAAAAGGTACTGTAGACAAGGCATACAGATGTTCTTGCAGGATTTGCATTAACTATGTTTGTCGAAATCTTTCTACATCGTTATGACTTTCCCCTCAGGAGGTACAGTAAGGCGGATAACATCTTTTTTTCCTTCTCCTCAGCATTCATTATTCAAGCGACGTTGACAAAATCCCCCATACCTTCGGCTGAAATACACAACCAGATCCATAACAGAGCTGCCGCAGTGCTTTACAGAAGGCTGTAGACAAGCATTGCTGAACTTCTGTCCAACTTCTGAAATACTGGCATCTTTGTTAAACAAAAAAGTCACAATTCTGCCAACAGTTGTAGCTGCATGCTTTATTCTTTGTCAGATACTAGAATGACTGCTTCTTCAAGAATGGTTTCTTAGCTGCAACACGTCCTTAAAGGCCATTTCTTGAAAGTTTTCTAAGGTCAAAGCGCATACTTTTAATGATTGATTACTCTGCCAGATGCCGATGCAACATTCAGTGAAGTTGCATTATAGCATTTGTGGTTTTGCTATATGGCATTAGTGCATTGAGTGGAAATCAATTAGAACATCTAGCTAATTAGCATTGGCTTGTCAACCTACCTGTAACTTAATACTGGATACCGATATATAAAGATGGAATCCACAAGTTGATCTGACTTTGAACAGATTGATGGTTGCGAGTCATAACCTAAATAAAAAACTATTCCTTTATGATCTGCCTCAATGGGCCCAAATTGTCTCTGTGGTAGAAAGCCAGTGACTCCAGTGCTTGTCTGTTGGTTGTACTCTCGCACAGACGGCCGAGGCATTTTCTCTCTCAGCCCTTGTCACATGTCACTTAAAGAGCGATGGAGCCGGGCACACCGAGTTGGTCTGAAGGGAGACACCCCGGTGTCATCTCGCGTAGACATGGACCAAGAGCCTTTTGTCAAAGTCGTTGTCTGGCATTAGCCTGCCCTGTGTCAGTAACTCCGCCACCACACCATACTTGCCCGACACTACAATAAGTACTCATCCAAAAGTTGTAAATCGGTTGTGAAGGACGCTGTTGTACTAATGCGTGGTTGAAACACCATAGCTGAGGCATTGGCCTGACAGAGCGACGGATGCGGGGACTGACAATACATTGTCGTCAAAGGCGGTAATTACTTTTCCACAGATGGCTGCGTCGCCCTAAACCACAGATGTATGTGGCTATAACAGTGGGCCAAATGTTTTCAGATGTGCTCAATAAACATACCTTTGGACGCAGTCATTCGGGTAAATGTGTTCAATACTGTCCCGACACGCACAAACCCTTTCCAGGTGTAGTCTTGTGACCCACATTTCGTCACTACTCTGTACGTGACGTTTTTTTCAAGGAGATGATCTGCCTTGCGCACTCTTGTACTAAAGTGAGTGTTGTTATTCTTTCATCTCCAAATTGTTGTCTTGGTCATTGTACAGATCATCTACGGAAGCTCCTGGTCCCAAACTGTGGGGAATTCACCGAGCACTGGTTAAATATTCTGCACGTCACAATATCTGCAGGGTGTTGGCACACTAATCTAGTTCTCCCCACGCCCACGTCTCTGCACCCCGGCTCCCCCGCCCGGCAGCGGGCCCATTTTATGGGGGTGTATTGGAGGGGACCATTAGTGTAATTCTAAGAGTGGGAGCCAAGTCCCTGGGATCGATATCTGTAATTGAGTGTGAGATAATTAGCCGGCCCTTATTACCACAACAGCAAATAAATACACTCTCCTCAGTTACGGTGTACATAAACTACATTTTAAAAGGCTTTCGGTGCTCTGATGTTGTGAAATGCAGGTATGGTTCCTACAGCTCCACCCCCCCCCAACCTATCAGTAATCAGTTCATCGTGCGGGAACAGCTCGCTCTTCCCGTAACCACATCGAGAAGCGTCTGATTGGGATCCCACTGATGGTTCTGCTAGTTATCGCCATCTGTTATATCACCGCCGGTCGTCCGGGTGTTTGTCGATGTAGCACCAGTGGACCAGGACCAAGGCAGGGGAAGACCACAATTGCGTACTATTTACCCAGGTTTATCTGCGTCCTTATTAGGAGCAGCAGCGCCCTGATCTTCCCCTCCCGCTGCTCTCTTGCATTATTCATGATCTACTTTGTTACGGTTTGCAGGTTTATATTTCTACGCTGATATTGGCCCGTTCCCATATTCATTTACCGGAGGAGGATTCTCTTTGGCTCGTCCGCTCACTCACTTGAATAATTGCGCCATTTCGGTCTCTTTCGGTTTTTCTTTGACCTTCACCCCTTCTTCCATCTCAGTCCTTTCCCTGGGTCCTGCTCTTTTTGTACAGCTGCCCCACTTGAGGTCTCCCATGATGGAAATGCATTATTCAATTTAATTCCCTTGTTGGCTGAAACACAAACAACAGTTCGGCCATAATGCTGTGATCCTATCAAACAGAAGATGTACTGCAGTTTAAAAATGTCTTGAGTTTGATCTGGGCTTTCATACTCGATAAGCATGTCAATTTAGCACACCACATCAAATGTTAAAGCTTGTACAACGGAAAGGCTGAGGCTGCCCAGTGATTTCTGGCAATACAATATTCATTTTCTCAGAGCTTGTGGATTAATCTTCTTTTCTGCAGATCATCATGAGAAAGTAAATAATGATCCAGCAAAAATGTTGCCTGGTGTATCTCATCTGACAGTACCGGAGATTTTGTATTCCCAGTGACAATTTGGTTGAGAAAACAGTTTTGTTTCCAGCATCGTTGTTTTGTGTGTTTTCACGTTTTAAGATTTTAAAAGAATAGTGTCTGTCACTGAACTTGGTTCTTTGGTCAAGGAAGTTTAGACAACCTGGTCACGATTTGTTATGATGGATATAGACTCTGGCCCCTTCACCTGCAGTCAGTTTTATGTTAAATCAAACATAAATTATTCAACAAATGGCATTGACTTCCAAGATTGTATTTATGGAGGACAATTCAATACAGTTCCATTTAAATTATTTTTGAACAATTTTGCAATGTTACACAAACGTAATATTTGCTTATTTTAATGGCGAGCCAACGTCTATTCGGCAGTTCTTTTTCCGTGACTGATCAAATAAACGTGTTTTCTTGTTGCTCTGCTGCAGACATGGTTATAATCATTAAGAATATGAAGTCCTAATAGAGTCTTAGAATGCCATTGCAATGAAAATAGAATGGCACTAGCTACCACATGTATTGTATTGGCACTTCAGTATCAGCGTTAGCGTTCTATTTTGATCCTCAGCCTTTACGTCATTTGTCCAAGCGTCGCATTGGCCTTGTCATGATTGATAAACAATAGATGTTCTGTTCCGTATCCTTGACGTTACAGTTCACTCCCAGTAACTAATTCATTCTGCTTAGTAATGTTTGTTTTTGCTTCACTATGTAAATGAGGACAGTACTTTTAATTAAATTGAAGGTTCGTCAATACCGCTGTCAATGGCGGTGAAGCGATGCCTCTCCAATCATTAATAGAAGCAAATTCTTATGTATCCCAAGTGGTTCGTCAATCAGCGGGTCGGGAATGCAGCCTCCGTGATCGACTTCTGAGGTTAACCAATGGAATTTAATCTCCGGGGTCCAGGGAGAAGTGTCTGAAAGCAACTCCTCAAAGTGACAGGTCAAAGACGAGGGGAGCGGGCTGAGTCAAACAAAAGCGCTCAACTGAATAGTTTTGTGACTCCGCTTTCAGAGTAAAATCCCGTGTGGAGTGGCGGACGGCATATGGCCGTGCCTTTCCTCGGCTAAATTGTCTCTTTTGAAAGGGGATTTTGGTGTGCCTTGCAATTTAACGGTTAAGTGTTTCGTCCGCTGCGCGCCCATGTCTAGGGGAGCAATAAATCAACACCTACCATGTTCCTCTCCGTTTTAACCTCCCCCCGCTGACTCCCGCTGCAGTGTGGGCGAGCTGATGAGGAATTACGGCTCCCCTCGCTCACTTTTCAATTTAGCTGCCGATGTAAAGATTTTAAGTGTGAGCAACGGTGAATGCTTTGACAACCCGGTGACTCTTTTCACCTTTCATCTTCCTGTAGCCACCCCGATAAGCTGAGCTGACTGCGGTTGCCAGGGCCTGCTTTCACTACTGTAAGCATGTTTAATGGTTTTTGCTGGAGGAAATATTGTAAAAGCTAAGCAGTGCTAGGTAAGACCGCTTACACTTAGGCTTTAAGGTTGTTGCAATGAAGCATAATGCTATTTTAGTACTCTGCCCAACCAAAAAATACTGTGGTCTCTTCACCTGTGGCTTGATTGGCATTTTAAAGCGCATGCTTTTCATATATTTCTGCAGATTTTCCAAAAGAGTTGGCTATTAAAGCTAGTAAAAAGCCCACATCTGCTGTCCCTGAAGCATTTGAATAAGACATTCTGTTGTATTTTGTTAATGTATGTTTATTTTTTGTTGCAATATCCGTTTTTGGGTCAGACTCTTCTAGTTCTGGGCTTTAAGGTCCCGACTCCCCCGTTGACCCATCTGTCTGCAGCACATTTTCCAGTAGGTTTGGTCCTCACCCAGGTGTTGTATGGCAGATGTCTGTGGGAGCAGAAGCTTTTTCGTTCCTGACCTTCCACGTTGTCTGGACTTTTCCCCAAGTATCTTGTCATCTTATCCCGCCTGCCCTTGGAAAGGTCTCTTGATGTTGGCCTGTTGTGTCACCACACACTCGTATGGTTAAGACCAAACCAGACCGTGTTTATAATGTTTATTGCAGGCTAGACCCTTTTTTTGGTCTACCTGATGCATGCATTTTGCAGTTTTATGTGATTGTAAATGTAGGGGTCCTCAGCATTTCTGTGTGATTTAATTGCATATCTCACTATAACCATGTCACCCCAGGCTTGGACCAGCAATCCTCTAAACACGACCACCACTGTCACCTGCATATCATTGCCGTCCCCCCTAAAGCATAGGCTTTTGAGGTCAAAGGAGAACGGCCTCTTCAACAGTTCAAAGCAAGTGGTGTAAACGACTGAAAGGATACCTGCGCCGACAGAAGCACTAACTGATTGGTCCTTTCACGCCTGTTACACGTGCATGGTTTTAAAGTTGTGGCTTTTTGTGTGTGATTTGTGGAATTGGGTAACCTTCACTGAATATGTTTCTATTCATTGAAGGTAACCTTAAAGAGGTGTCCAAATACTTTATTGTCGGCACACTACAAGTAACCAAAATTCTGAAGTGTGTACGCAAGTGTGTAAGGTAGCCTTATAAAGGTTTACCTGAATTGCATTGGTCTTCTGTAAGAACCGTTTGCCTGGTGAGTACAGGGTCGTATTGCCTTTTGTCCAGAAGATATAGTACCCCACTCAGGATTCCCTCGGGGACTTTCCTCAATGAATTTTCAATCATGTAGATGGAGGTAAAGGGGGCCGATGTCCCCCTGCCGCATGTCCAACAAGCCTGGCTCTGTAAAGCCATTGATTTAAACCCAAGTCATAAACTTGCACACACACACTCACTCTCGCTCTCTCTATTCCCAAGACCTCTCTTTACTGCATATGTACTCCCTTTGTCATCGTCCCTTTGGTTTACTCTCTCGTTTGTTGAGGTTATTTTGTTCAAATAAACCGTGTTTATGGGATCGTGTGCCATTCACAATTGTTCTAATAAAAAAAAATTGTGCCTGGTAAAGATTTGGCAAAAAAAACATTTTTGTTTTTAATTTATTTCAGTTGAAATAATATTTAATTCAATTTAAGTTAATGTTTTAAAGAAGCCAAAACATAAGTATATTTTCTTTACAAAAAAGTTAGTGACACTTGAAATTCTTATGAACTAAATCTAATAGAAGCATCTTTAAATATTTCCTTTGAACTACACTACGACGCCGCTTCCATACCAACCAGTTATTTGTAGGAAAAGAAAAGTTGAGGATAAATGATTAGTTGAGTCATTCAAAAGAATGTGAAGACCACTTCAATCGGTTCAGTCTTTGGCCATGGAATATGTTTAATACTAAAAAACAAGTGGATGCTTCTATTTTAGAAATGCAGAAAGGCAGTTTATGTAAGACATCAAATTCTCAACAAAACATCAATTGCCCAAAGGTTTTGGCATATCAAAAAACAGTCCCAGTCAGAGCGTGTGTTTTGAGAGGGTTTAGATGGAGGGGTTTACAGCAACCATAGCCCCATAGCGCAAGTAGCCAATGTCTGAATCAAGCGTTTGTTTCTGCACGCGGGTTTCCCTGAGGAAACTCCTCTGGCCTCCACATCCTGTTCCTCATCTTCGCTCTCCGCTAACTGGTCATGACTGTAACTCGTTAACGGGGGTTTTGGGGGCGTGTAGCCGGCTAGCGCAAAGGAGTATGCGGTGAAGAAAAGTAAATAAACGCTCTTTGCTGTGGAGACACCGGGATCTGAATCAATGCAGGAAGATATCCGTCCGGGCCCCCGATCGATCGAGCCAGTTCTCTGATTTGTGGAGTACTCGGAGGTCAGTGCAGGAGGACTCAGACAAGGCAGAGGCTTCTGTGGGAAGTTTGATTGCTGTATAAAGGTGAGGATGAGGCTCTTCCCCCGGTCCAAGGCTGAGAATGTCTGTCTCGGATTCTCCTCCGAGTGTTTGCCAGATCCATTCTACTGGCATGATGGTTCTTATAAGCCTGCCCCTCGGTGTCACGTTGATAAATGCGGGTCACAGGCAGCCATCCGTCTGTTTGTCCCGGGTTCGATTTCCTCTGGAAATTGTCCTGCTCAATGTTCAACGTCTATTGGTTTTTTCTTCAATTGCTACAGATCCCATCTTATACCGGTGCTAAGCGAGTGCGGTGCCTTGCGTTGGAACGGTGATTGAGGTGAGGCTCCCGGTGGCGAAAATAAAATGTTTAGGTCCATGGTGATTAGTGTTTTGTTACTGTAAGTGATCCTGTATAATGGCCCTAGTTAGGGGGGGCATGTGACATGTTCTTGCGCTCTTTCAGAATATAATCACATTGATGAGAGTGGTCGTACCCCCAAAGACTTGTTTGTTTTACCACATACACTCATAATTGCTGTTTTGACCAGGAGCAGCCGGCTGGGGTTGTTATAAATGTTGGCGTGTTTTGACAGGGGTTGAGAAAGTCAATATTCTGAAATGACCCGAAAGGCTTAACAGCCAGCATGAAACCTGGATCTATGTCCGTGTATTTTACTTGGCCTCCAAAATATTTAGAATGATGTGCGTCAGCTTGTGTACAGCACTCCCTCCCTCAACAAGTTTCCACATTCTGCTGCACCATACATTCTTCTCTAAGGTTTATTTTTCAGTCTAATATGCTAACTAGACAGTGCCTGGTAATTGGACCGCTTGGGCATACTTGGGAAACCTTTTGTTTTTATCGAGTTTTCATTTGATCATGAGTGCTTTGTCTACTCGAAAGCTGCGATTCAACGCGGGATCCGCGGCCAACTGGAACAACACACATTCCCACATCAGCACAACATTTGGGGCCTGTGTTTTGGCATTTTTGATGAGGCAGGAAGCTCATTTGCATTTCCCTATACAATGGTGTTTCAGGCTGCATACATCCCCCTGTTTTATGGTCGCCTGTTCTATGTCTCTTTCTGAATGTACTATTTCCCCTGTTCTATATCTCTTTCTGACCCTACTATTTCTCCTGTTACATATCTCTGTTTAACCTCAGGAAGTAGCATGATGATTTGATGTATGAAGGATAGCCGCAGACTGATTTTAATATTGCCAAAAATGTACGTTTCTTCTGAATTAGTGGCTGAAGACATTTTAAACATTTCCACTACCGCATGATTACTTTAGTACTACAACCCCAAAACACTTATACATTTTGCAGGGATAAGCCTGCCAGTTTTTCATGTGGAATTTTTGAACTGTTGCCTGGTCTTCATCTTGACAGATCTTTTTAGATCAGTCTCCTCTGGCTCTGCACCACAGACATAATGAATGTACATCCGCCATAGTGTATTCTCCACTGAGGAGCAGCGCTGATTAATGTTAACGCAATCCTGAGAAGAGAGCGCTTAGAATTGGATGCTGACCACCTGTAGACCACCTGTAGACGACTAGACGTTGTGAAATGATGAATCCCTGCAATGTATTTTTGTGGTGTTCTGTCATACTCGTAGCCTTCATGAATAGCATATTATTTATTTTTGGGAACACATTAGACATTTACTTTATTTATTAAGGTAACAAGAAAACAAGGCGGCCTACCACATCATGTTCCCTAGATGAGCATACCTGAATACTGTGTGTGCATGATGCAGTGTCACCTTGATATGGATTGTCAATAATTGATTGGATGTATTGATTTAATTAATTCTGGTCTTTTCTTAATAGATAAACCTGGTCTATTGTACTGACTACATATGATACTCTATGGCTTAGTGTATTGTCACTCCATTCGACCCTGGGCCGTCTCTCATTAGGATGTGTCAGTGTCAGAGCCCCCCACTGTATTTTAACTCTCGCACTTTGTTTATCGTGAAGTAACGCTCT
>JACXGK010007323.1:0-10533 GCA_016801125.1 Novumbra hubbsi | reverse complement strand
GGCAATGGATTTTGTCTGAAAGTTATTCTCACCGTTTTCGAAAGCAAAGCTCAGCATTGAATAAGTAATGGATAAGTAATTAAGGAAGGTCTGCCGGGGTTCTGGGCTCACTAGAGATGGCCGGTTCTAGTCCTCAGTTCCCCTCTCTGTACTCTCATCTGCTCCCTTCAGACCTTTAAGGTGTGCTGGGTGACGGGGGGCTGCTGAGGTTCCTTAGAAGCCCTTCAACTTTCATGTCAAGGTTCATCATGTAGGCGGATTGCGGTCTGTGTGATTGTATGGGAAAACAACAAGTCGAAATACTTTCAATCTCGTCAGAATGTCTACAGAATGTCACATCCGTTTAAGCCTCTGTGTGCATCTTGTTTCTCCTCCAAGTGCTCAAAGCAAAGAGTGAGAGTGTTTTCTAAGCTGTTAATTGGAGAGGAGATGTCCTCCGCATCTCCGACACTGTTCTTGCTGTGATCCACCGTACCTCACTCGCTTATCCAGAGATCGCTCTACCTTCTACCATTTCTGAATGTGTCTCTCCCCCCAAACCACAGGTCCGGTCACCAATGCCTTCATCATCCCTGCCCCAGCCAACATGTTCCTGCCCGACAGCCGGCCCAGCATCCCCCTTCCCCGCTTCAGCCGCCACCTCAACCCCTCTGAGCAGGGCGAGGGCGTGGAGAACGGAGGGGTGTGTGTGCGCCTGGCCCCTCATGCACAGGTGAGGCCCGTGGGCGACTTCACTGGGAAATAACGAGCCCTGCGTGGCCGTTTGTTCACACCCCTGGTGTCTGGGAACTTAATCGATGCCTTGCGAGGTTACTGGTATTGTATTTGTGTATTGGAAGCGTCTTTGTTTGGCTTCAGTAGGTAGCTTTTCTGGCTGTAACCAGCCACTCCAAAAGAACGTGTGCGGTAAGGTGACAAGACAGATGTTTGTGGCCCACGCAATCCTGACAGTGTCAAAGTCAATGACACTGGGCTAAATGAAATGGTAACGGGGGGGTGTTTAACTGACCTACACACCTGCTCTCTGGGTTTCTACCCGTATTGTACCCCGGTGCCTGACCCGCCTTCTTCTCTCTCCAGTCTGTCTCCTTCCCTCCCTCCAACACCCTCCTTTGCACGTTTTCCCAGGTCTCTTATTTCCGTGGTGGCTAATCTCAGAGCGGCAGGGAGTGTAGCCATCTGTTGACAAATGGGCTTTACCACAAACTCTGAATGATTAGAACAAATGTATTCACACTAATGGGAATTCCCCCCCAACACATTATTACTGTGGTTCCTCGGGCACCATACGTACGTTTCAGATAATGCCCCGAACCACTCCGAGTGATACGTTTCAGATAATGCCCCGAACCACTCCGAGTGATACGTTTCCGATAATGCCCCGAACCACTACAAGTGATACGTTTCAGATAATGCCCCGAACCACTCCGAGTGATACGTTTCAGATAATGCCCCGAACCACTACAAGTGATACGTTTCAGATAATGCCCCGAACCACTCCGAGTGATACGTTTCAGATAATGCCCCAAACCACTCCGAGTGATACGTTTCAGATAATGCCCCGAACCACTCCGAGTGATACGTTTCAGATAATGCCCTGTACCAGTGATACATTACATCTTTGTGAAACGTGAATTTCCTGCTCTCATGAGAATGTGCACTTGGTTGTGTGTATTTCTCTCTCTCTGTGTTATGTGCGTGCATGTGCGCGTGTGTGTGAATGTATAATGGGGTCACATAAACACTGCACCTACTGTGCTGCGGTACTGAGAAGTCAGTCCACTGTCTTGCACTGTGGGCCCTGGTGACTTGGCTACTGATAAACCAGGGGCCAGTCTGTACCGAGCCCAGGCAGGTGAGCGGGAGAGGGTGAGAGCCCATTAGTGAGCCGGGTGCCTGGGGTGAAGTGTCAGGGGAAGGTAGAAGAGATAGAGGGCTGGGGGACCGTCACATCCAGGGGGGTCTTCTGGGGAACGAGGGGCAGGGTTGGTTCTCTGGGGTCTCTGGTGAGGTGGGGGTGGGGTAACTCCACGTAAGGCTAATTGGGAAGTTCCTTTGGGGTAGTTGAAAGGGTGCCGAGTTCATGGGAAAATTACGGGAACCAGTAGATAACGTCAGTTGTGATAGGAAGGGGTTTTCTTTATCTCAAACTGTGGAGCGCATGAAGGATGTTGTGAGGGAACTAAGAATGTGACGTACCTGATACAAGTTAGACGAATCGCCGGGCACTGATTTAGCTATGGTCAGTTAACACAGTATCTTTTTTGTGAGTGGACAAAACCCCTTTTAACCACTTCTTAGGCATTCAGGAACCCCGGTAGCTCTCAAATGTGTTAGCGACCAGCGTTTCAGAACTTCAAGCCATCATGGCCTGCAGTGGAGACACAATATGTTTCTGCCGATTACGACGCCACGGCTGCAATTAAGGGTTTCCGCAGCAAGTTGAACCCCTCACATCATTTTGTTTATTGAAATTGTATTTTGTTTTAAAGCTTTGAATTGTGTATTCAGATTCTTAAATATATATACACTGCTCAAAGAATTAAAGAGAACAAGTCTGGTATACTTCAGGGATGTCAATCGGTCCCGTTAGGAAGCATAAGCGATTGTGAACCGTTTTTGGGGCAAATGAAAGTGACCTCCAGCGGACTACTGGTGTACATGATTCTGATCCAACTTTCAGAAACGGACTCAATGAGGGCACAACTTCCTGTAGTGGGACCTGTATCGGGTAGCTTGATTGGTATTCGCCAGAGAACCCCCAGAATTGTCTGAGCACATGTGGATGTCTGGAGCCGCCGTGGTGAATGTTATGCTGCCTGCAACATGAGCAGTTTGGCGGTGGGTTCCTGGATGAAGAAGGAATTGATGCCATAGACTGGCCCTCACATTCCCCAGACCTGAATCCAATTGAGAACCTCTGGGACGTTCTGTATTGGTGCATCTGACTATGCGCCAAAGACTGTCCAGGAGCTCACTGGCGCCCCGATCCCGGTCTGGGAGGAGATCCCCCAGGACACCATCCATGCTTATCAGGAGCATGCCCAGACGTTGTCAGGAGTGCTTACAGGCACGTGGGGGCCAGACACACTACGAGTCACATTATGAGTTGCCTTGATGAAGTTCACGAAGTTTAGGCAAGGCATGTGATTTTTAATAGCTTACTTCGATTTTTGTGTGAGTTGTAATCCAGCCTTGAATCGTTTAGGGATTTTGCTATCCATTGACTGTTATGTTATTTTGTTCTCAGCAAACCTTTTAAGGTATTAAAGATTTTAATCTTTAATGTTTTTCCTTTATCGACATGTGATTTAATTAGTTTGATCCGTGTATATATTTTATTTACCCCTTTTCTACTCTAATTTCTCCCTCACCCAAGTTTATTTTTGTATCTACTGCCCTCTCTCCTCTCAACACCTCCCAATGAATTTGGGAGAGCTGAAGATCGTGACAAGCCTTCCTCCTCAGCATCTCGGCATCCAAGTTATTATCGTGTTTTCCCACAATGCTCGTCCAACCAGGTAAACCTGTGTGAGGGCATTTTCTCTCCACTCGCCAAGTCTGTTAGCTTCGCCAAGCACACGCCGCATGAGGCAGTTGCCAGGGTGCAACCTGGAAATCCGTGCTGAGATGCCCCCCTCTAGAGGTGACGTTGGCCAATCTGTGTGGCCCATTGGGCGCTAACTATCATTTCATTGTAATGCTTTATTTGTTTTACATTGTATCCTACAAATGGACAATTGTTTTAGGACAAATTGCGAGAGAGTAATATGTGGGGTGTGTGTGGACTACAGTCCTGTGCCAAAGTGAATTGGTCTGATTTACTGCAGTGACATTTGCAGTCCGGTCCCCTGCAACATGCCTCCTGTGGCACATTGTGTGTGCTGTGACTTAAACAGACAGGTGATAAGAGATGACGAGCCGGATATGCCTCGTCTGAATTAATGTCACATCAATAGGATGTCTTTTGGCCTGTCGACCTCACTCAGCCCCTGCTGCCAGTAGGAGAACTCAGAGTGTAACACATTTACCTTTTTCTAATTACTCTGACAAGCCAAGGCCATCATTTTCCTAGTGTTGTGTGTATATAACCCACCGCCCTCGCTAGAATCTTCAAATCACAAGCAGATTTTATGTTATAGGGAGTTTTAGGAGGTCGTTGGTTTATGCTTCTGAAGGCCATATGTCTACAAAGGTGATAATTGAGTTGTATTCGTGGAGTGTATTTGTTGGAATAATTTTGAAAACCCCCAGACTTATGATGTGGTCTCGTATTGTCACGGTGGTTGAATGGTGTGTGTGTGTGTGTGTGTGTTAAAGACTGCCAGGTTAAGCATTTTGTAAACCACAATAACAGGCAAGTTATTCTATCAGCGTTTCGTCAATCCGCACGCAGGCTACATAGAAACGGCTCTATGTTGAGTCATTAATATGTTGGTGTGGCATTCTAATGCTCATGGCCATTCTAGTGTTAAATGCTTTTTCCTCAAGACCTCCCTGTAACAAGTGAATAATGACTGATCTTTCTGATGCTGTTCATTTTAATTAGGTATGTAATGATTCACTGATATGCATCATACCCCGCTTCACAGGTTTTATGGAAAAGCCCGACCCATACAAATCTTGTATGAATTATTTTTAGCCTGGCAAGTTTAATAATGTTTTTACTAACGATCGCAGTTCCCCCTTTGAAAATACCTCCAATGTGTTTAGTAGAGGCATCCTCTCCTTCTGTAGCTTGTGAGACTAAACATGTAAAGGCATGCGCTTCTCATTGTGCTGAAATTCTGATTAGCAAGGCCGTTCCGGACGATTAAGCCTATCCCTAAATGTATATGCTTGTACTGTAACTTATTAATTGGCACCCCTCAGGATGCGGTCTGGGACTTTTGCAAATAACAGAAATGTTTTAAACCTATTTTGGGCTGGCAGTGTAATATGTTGTTTAAATGTGTATAATCTGTAAGATGAGTTATTATCATACCTCAGTTACCCAGAGAATTCCGCGTTGTGGAGAGGAGAGGGTTTGTTGACATGGGGTGCCCCTCTTTGCACCAAAATGACGTAGTAGACAATGTTTGGGATCCATAGCAACACATTTACAAGCAGTGCCCAGCCATATTCTTGTACAGGAAGGTAATTAGACTTAAAATGGTGAAATAATGCTAGCGCACGTCCGTGAAGGTGGTTGAGCAAAGAAATCCCATTTATATTGACTTTATTGTCCAAGGGCGATGAATACTCACCATGTACCCAGTATCTCTGAGGGCCTCGACTAAAGATGGCCTGTAGTGCCTGATGCTGCTTTACACCAACCGGGAATAACTCCTAACCCCGTGGGACGGTGGATTTTGCTCCTTAACCCTTCTAACACCATATCGTCGCCCTATGCTTTATTGACCCACGCTGGACAATACAGCCAGACCCTCCACACACTTGGCTCTCGGCATACGAGGCTGTAGAGGGATGCGCTCTGGCGCTCTGTATATCAGGGAAGCACAGGCACGCCCCCCCCCCAACCTTTTGTTGGTCGGGCCCAAGAACCCCTGACGGCTGATGGACACTGCTGTTATTGTGTGATACGTTCATTGTCAGCTCTCCAGAGGCGTCAGAACTGCCTTACGGTCCCCTTCGCCAGGGTCTTCTAATCCAGATATCCTGCAGTCTGGGAGACGAATACTCTACGTGTAAGTACTCGGAGTACTTATTTATGCGTTTACGTTTTAATGATGGGGTGGATGGATTCTGATTCTTGCCATTCTTACACACACACACAATCAAGCTGCTATTATATGTGTAACAAACACAAGACGTCTTACATATTTCTATAATGGTCCTCATTTATCAGAACGGTCATCAGGGAAGGGCAACACACAGGACCCTCCAGGAGTCACTGCCGATGTATTTAAGCACTTTATTCACATTAGCATGGACATCGCGGCATGGACATTAGTGTTTTAAGATCCCCACTACAACAATGACGTCTGCTAAGTGCTTTTGACTTTGCTTCTCCATCATCTTGGAGCATGTTGCAGAAGGACTTGAAATTAGATGATGATAACATTGTACTTTTTGTAAGCATTCTCTTTTTAACTTTCCTATGCACTTATACAAATGTAGCACTTAATGTCATGTTTTGTTAGTTGGTCTTGTGTTTTACTATGTATGCTGTTTTCTGGCAAAAGAAACTTGCTTGAAGGAAAAAATCTAATATAAATGTGACCTTGCTGGTTAAATAAAGGATAAGAAAATTGCCCTCTTAAAATGTTTATATGTAGCTGACGGAATACACTGCTTTCCACTGATGGTTGGCCTCTGCAGCTAAGCAAAGTTTTACCTGGTCAGTGCTTGGTTGGAAAACCCGATGCGGCTGGAATTGGTGTTGAGGGGTCAGTAGGGGATGCTATCCCCTCTGATTAACAAATAATATAATTTAGCCCCAGAGCAGCGCAGTTCATAGAAAAAGATGGTATGACTAAATCTGATTAAAAGTCTGTCATTTTATGATGTCATTTTCTTTTTGTATAAAATAATGTTGACATAAGTCCTGTTATCCTGAGGTATAGTACACTGATAAATACAAAACCACAATTATGACTAAACTAAAGAATGACTTGAGCAGTGATGGGGATATTGCCCTGCATATAGGGTGCTGTTGTTTACGTTAAACATGTGTGCTGACACTGTTATCACTTAAGATCGTTAGGCACTGATCGTGAGCGTTGGGGTGATAAAGATAGAAAATGTGGCTATGACACTGTCTGGCCCTCATATTGTCATGGCTACCAAATCTACCTCCGCTTGTAATTGGTGCTTTCTCCCCCTGTAACTATTCGCCTAACTGTTGCTGTGAATTAGTGTTCTCGGTCAACTTACCTGGTAAAATGACAGTAAATAATATGTTTATTTATGATATCTGTCATGTGGAAATTCAGATGTTGGCATTTATTTTGAGGAATTAAACGGGTTCACTAAAAAGGCTGACTCAAATGGAATGTGGTGGATTTCCAAAGTCTTCCATGGTAGGATTCTCTGTGGTACCCTCTGATTAGGCTGTCAGGGAGAGGTGGACACAATTCCAATAGCCAATCTCCTCTACCACTGGATCAATTATCCCTTTCTGGGTCACAAAGGAGTAAGGACAAAGGAAATAGTTTCACCCAATGAGAGAATGCCACAGACGTCTAGGGGCCCAAGGTTACAGCGGCTGGGTTCACACTGGCGACCCAATTCTGGTCCGAGTAGCACCGTCACCCGCGCCACTCTGGGTTGTAATGATTCCTGATCCGGTCCGTTGTTTTGAGTGTCACTTGTATCTCTGCGCACCATCTATGCATTTAGCACACTTTTTGCTATACTTCAAGACTGCTTATATTAGCTCCTAATACTAAGTTATTTGTTTATCGTGACCTCAAAATCAGCTTAGCCAGTGTTTTTCCATCCCTGTGTACATACTGGCGTGGTTCTCGCGGGTTGGTGCCGGTTCTGTGGGGCTCTGTGGGCCGGTCGGCGGCCCACTGGCGGCTACAAACAGCTGTGAGGAGGGGAGAGGGCGTGTAATTATGCTGTTAGCTTTTCTGCTGTTAAAACATTGCCGACTTGCAATATAATTGTTCGGGTCCGAAAAGAGACCCGCGTGTCTGAGTACTGATTGGGATGATTTATTTCATAGGACCGTGCCGGAGAGAAGGCAGGGAGTGGAGAAACATTATATAGAATGACATGTTCACACCGCGCCGAATGGCATGTTCACACTGCGCCGAATGGCATGTTCACACCGCGCTGAATGACATGTTCACACCGCGCCGAATGACATGTTCACACCACGCCGAATGGAATGTTCACACTGCGCCGAATGACATGTTCACACCGCGCTGAATGACATGTTCACACCGCGCTGAATGACATGTTCACACCACGCCGAATGGCATGTTCACACTGCGCCGAATGGCATGTTCACACTGCGCCGAATGGCATGTTCACACCGCGCCGAATGGCATGTTCACACCGCACCGAATGGCATGTTCACACTGCGCCGAATGACATGTTCACACCGCGCCGAATGACACGTTCACACCGCGCCGAATGACACGTTCACACCGCGCCGAATGACACGTTCACACCGCGCAGAATGACACGTTCACATCACACAAGCTTTTGTCCCTCAGCAACAGCTAGATGACTAAGGATGTGGTCAGTTCACCTGGTCTGACTGTTTGTTGTCTCTCTTCCTAGACGCAGAGGGAGACGTATTTGGAGAAAGCAGACAAACTCTACTCTCTCATGAGTGCAGTAACAGACAAGGTAAGTAGGCAGAACGTTTGTCTTATCATTATACAGCACAGTGCCACCTGTGCAATGGTAGTCTTAGTGAGAGCTGTGTTTTAAGCAAAAAAGAAAATAGCATGATCTGGGTTAAATACATTTTCGGACTGGCAAAATATTTTGCATGGGATTGTTTGAAATCCATATGAGTTGGGTTGGTGAGGTACTCAGAGGGCACATGTGACTCATGAGATCCACTTGCCCTGCTGTTATTGGCCCTGGGAAGTGTTCATCTTCCACCCTTTGTAGTGTACCACTTAGTGCAGCATTTGGAATGGAAATTCAATTGGCAGATTAATCAAAGGCTTCTGCTCTCCTGGGCCATTATGTTGGTCTTGATTAGACCACAGTATGTCCCTGTGACAGCCACGGCCACTGTCTCTCAGCTCGCTTCTTTCCGGGACTCTTGCTCCATCTTGGGCTATCCGTCAGTCCTCTCAGACCCCCGGCCAACACCTCACCAGTGAAGGTCAGTTGGATGACCCTAACTGTGTAGGACTCAACACGTCCCCCGTCACTGTTATGGCAGTGTCGTTAAACACCCCTGGTCGTACAATACATTGTAATGTAACGCAACGCATAGAATCTGTGGAAACGTTCCATTCGTTTTTCTCTATTCTATGTTTTAATTGGCATCGTCTGTCTTGAGGCTGCTCGTGGCCCTGTTCAACAGTGCATGTGTGCAGGATGAGCCTATGCCTTCAGCAAATGGTTTGTGCCGGTCATTATTGTTTTGGTGTGGAGGAATGTGCCCGCCAACTAACCAAGTGGGTGACCAGGGGCACTTTGGTCCGGGGGCTTGGTGAGCGGTTGCCGAGTACCCTAGATCGCCCCTCGCTCTCTTCCACGGGCCAGCCAGAAGCCTCTCGGCACGGCTTGTTCTGCACCAGCTAAATGGCAAACTTGTAAATAAATGCAAGACAGTTGAGTCCTGTCTGCTCTTTGATCTGCTCCTCCAGCTGCTGCCTGCGCTGCTAAATCAGCAAATGTCAATTTTGGCCTTGGCGAGATTAGGTCTTTTTTTATTTTTTTTTAAGGGTGTCCCTTAACCCAGACCTTCCACTCATTGACACAGCCCCAGACATCCAGCACGAGCTTTAGTGTTTCCGTGGAGAGTGGGTTTATTCTTTGCCGGATTGTATTCCTGCTGGAAATGCAGTCCCCGGCTCATTTGCACACCATCAACCCTTTGACTCCAAACACATTACATTACCATAAATATTGCAGAGGTTTTGTCCTTTTGTCAATTTGGAGGGAAGAGGTTTATGATAGAGGAGCAAACATGTCCTCCGTTTCAGAATCCGCTCGGAACCCGGTACAGGAGGTGGTATATTTACATGTTCTGTCTCTCTGTGTTTTCTCTCCTCACATACTCTTATTTTCCCTGTCCTTCTTCTCCTCCGTCCTGCCCATCGTCCCTCAGAGTGTGTTTGGCAACGGTGAGAACACGAAGGTGCGAGTGTCAGAGCTGGAGGAGGAAGTCAGGACCCTGAAGAAGGTCAACAAGGACCTGTACGACTTCTCGGCGCAGCTTCTCACCAAGCCGAGCTAGAGGAGCCATAACCCCTGGCCACGGCTCTCCCTTCCTCACCAGCTCGGACTCAGGGGGAGGACATGGCAGACCGGCTACCCCTTCCAACCCCCCTTGCCCTTTCCCAGTGCTTTACCCTTGCTGGGACTCAGTCTCCCGGCGCTGAAGCATTCAGCTAGCTAATACATCGTATGGATTTGTGACGGGTTAGCCGCCAAGGCTGGCGCTAATGTCAGTCAGAGAGCAGGTATGACCTCCAAGGTTCCTAGGTCTCCTTTGTGGTTATCTGTCAAACACAAATGTGTTCCTATTAGCAATATGCACATTCTGCCTAAACCTACTTTCCTAAATCTCCCATTAAAACAGCTCAAGGCAGGAATATCTCTAAGGAAATGTTGGTGTTAAAGAAATGTTTTAGATTAGAGCGATGTTTGATTTTTCACCGAGGAGCCTTAAGCCTGCGAGTTAAATTCCTCTGTACCTTTAGCAAACATGGATTGGTTTGAGCACCGCTCGGCAGCAAATACACAACTGGCAGAAGGAAACAATTAATCAGTCAGAAAAGGAAAATGTTTCAGCTCTAAAATCCTCCCTCTCCTCATCACTGTTAATTCTCCACCGGGGGGAATTACATTGGAGGCAGCGACTTAGAAACTAGCTGTTGATATTTTTTTTTT
>JACXGK010007322.1:0-25660 GCA_016801125.1 Novumbra hubbsi | reverse complement strand
AGTTTACCAAGACTTAATTATGAGCACCTGAGATGAAGCGTGCCCAGTAATCAAGGACATTTATCTCACCTGTGTCAGGTCCTTAAAGAGAAGAGAAGACACACAGCACATCACTGGGAGACTCAAAGGAGACTTTTGAAGAGTTCTCAGCAAGTTACATGATAAACTGAAGAGTTTAGAAGGTGAGTGTTTGACAGGTTGTCTTGTGATTGAAGTATGTGTCTTATTCCCAATGGAAGTTGATGGACTACTGAGTCTTTTGGTCACGATCAATTGTAGCGAACCTGTTTGCAAAAGCTGGTTACTGTCTTGTCAGGACTCCATCGCCATGGGAGTGTTACTTGTTTTCCTGCTTCTCAGTGTTACCTTTTCTTTGGGAGATGCAAAATCGGGTAAGATTGGCTCTGCTTATGTTCGAAGATGGTATGACTGAACTATATTTAATAGTTAACAGTTGAATGCAGTCGGGTCAGTCTTGTTTCTTGTAAATAGTGTTTTTGAATGTATCCAGTTGTCATATGACCATTAATTTAGGCTCATCTTATTGTTCTCTTACAGGGATACACAGTTTTCCTCGGGGATGGCGCCAGTTTGCATCTCAATGCTTTAGGTTTGATGAGACCCCAAGATCATGGGCAGATGCAGAGGTAGCCTCCAACTCTAGAAATTGGGGTGGATAAACACACTTGACTGCACATTCCAGGTTTAGTGACATTGTCCCTTTTTGCTTCATTCAGGACCACTGTAAATCTCTTGGTGGACATCTGGCTTCAGTCCACAGCAGGCGGGAGTCTAGGTTCCTGGAGGATTTGACTGGTTTGTCAGTAGGTCTTTCAAATCTATAGAAATGCTTTTAAAACTCTACCAACCTTTTTAGGCCAGGTTTTGGCTGCATTCAGCACAATTATTGGTGTTCATTTGAATATCCTGCACAGATCAGTTAAAAAATCAATTTGTCGATGTCAGGGTCTCTGCTTTGAAAGGGGAGGGGGGGGGTTCAACAGATGAGGGTTGTCTGTTTATGTTAATTGACTGAATCTTAACTCATGCAAGTTTAGTGTCTCAAACCATAGTACACTGACTAGAGTTTGCCAGAGGTTCCAGGGTGGTCTCTTTCTGGTGGATTTTTAGAAGTGTGCATCTGTCACTACTTTTGGTGTAATATAGACTGCGCTGTAAAAGAGTGGTTTCTACCATGTTCTTGTTTTGACAAAGGTCTGGTTTTGTCACTTCTATTGATTGTTATTGCATCATTGTTATTCACATATGAACAAATGCTGTCATGAAATTCAAGAGCTTTGGCATTGTAAAGTTTGTCTTCGGTTTTGCTAGTAATTGCTTTATTCTTATCACAATACAAAGTAAGATGCAAGTATTACTGGCTTCTATTAAAACAGACTAAAGCCATACAGTTCATGTTTTATTAGTGATGAAAGTAAACTTCAACTAACGTTTCTTATGAACACCGCTTAATGGTGTCTAGCTAAATATTCAGACTTGGTGTGATCGTTCTTGACATATCTAATGCTGAAATGCAACTGTGTGATCACTTCAAGGGCTGTCAGTAGGGGTTTGAGACACGCATGGAAATAAGAGAAGTATTTAAAAGAGCAAGTTAGTCAAGAGTGTCATTAAAATAGACTGTTTGACAGCAGTTTTAGAACATTCATTTGAGAGTTTACTGGCGGTGGCTGTGGTGCCATAAAAAATATATACCGCTCCGGGTTCAATACGTCTCAATCAAACATGTAATATTACATTTTGTCCAGCTGAGTACTTTGTTGCACAACTTTGAGAAGTGAAGTGTTTTTTTCATAACAAGCATCAATGGTTCAGAAAGCCTGGGTTTCACATCACTAGGTTTTAAATAACCAGGAAAAAAGACCTAACTGGTTTACTAAAAGCATTAAAACAAGAAAACAAGTCTTTGGAATTTTAGGTGATCAGTTTACAAATACTTAATTAGAAGTACCTGAGATTAAGCATGCCCAGTAATCAAGGACATTCATCTCATCTGTGTCTGGTCCTTAAAAAGGAATGGAGACACAGCCCTCACAACACAGGGAGACTCAGAGGAGAGTTCTGGTTTGGGCTTAACAAACAAGTGTTCAGAAGGTTTTTATCGGATTATACTGTTCGTATGACACCATTCCCTTTCCACGGTATCAACTTCATTCTGACAGAACTGGTCAATGTCTTGTGTTCTCAGGATTCACTACCCATGGCAGCGTTGGCCGTTTTCCTGCTTTTGGCTGCTGCCTTTCATCTGGGAGATGCACATTGGCGTAAGACCGGCCCTTTTCATATTACAACATTGTGGGACTGACCGGTTTAGACAATATTTAACAGATTAATGCAATCTGTTGGTCAGTCTTGTAAATTGTGTGTTTTAGGGTATCTAGTTGTCTTATAACCACTCATTTTACTGTCCTCTTATAGCACCACTTAGATGTCTTCAGGGATGGGTATGGTTTGGACCCCACTGCTTCAGGTTTGAAGAGACCCCAAGGTCTTGGACTGATGCAGAGGTAGGCCTCATTCCAGATAATCCTGTGGAAACATCTTGACTACAGTCAAGGTATAATGACTTTGTCCCTCTGTCAGCACCACTGTGAATCTCTTAATGGACATCTGGTCTCAGTACACAGCTGGCAGGAGTCTCTTCCTGGAGAAGTTGACTGTAGGTTCACCTTTGACCAGGATTGGAGGAAATTATGGTGGTCAGCCCCAAATGACAAAGGTACTTTGTCATACTGGTGGAACAACATGCTTTATCACAATCACCTCTGTTAGAAACGGTCCTCAGGGAAAGTCTGGCATCAGATTTTAAGAGGTCTTTGGTAATTCTTGTTTTGGAATTCTGTAGTAATTGTCACGCCCTGATGTGTTTCACCTGTTCTCTTGTCTCCACCCCCTCCCACCAGGTGTTGTCTATTTCCCATTACTGTCTGTGTATTTAGTCCCTGTGTCCCTAGCTGGCAGTGCCAGATCGTCTTGTCTAGTACAACGAATCCAGCGTTCCATAGTCCTTGTTTCCGAGCCCCTGCCCAGTACCTTGCTTGTCTCTAGAGTTCCCGTTACCTACCTTCGCCTGCCCACCGACCCCGTCTCTGCCCATCGTCCGACACACACCCACCAGCACTGTTGCCGACCCACACCTGTATATGACCACGAACATTCTGTGTGCTAACGCATCGTACTTACCTGATCGCTGTCCGTTCTTTGGGTCCTTCCATAATAATCCTGATAGTAATAGGTTGTGTAGATGCTGAATGCATGACTGTCATGTGTCAGTGACCTGACCACTTCTCCACAGGACAGGCTCTAGTCCTGGACTGTATTCAGATGGGCTTTGGAGGTATAGTCACTCACTGGTCCCTTGGTCACATTTACCTTGATGGTGTGTTGAATACCTGTCTAAATGATGTGGGAGTAAATTCTACTGTTTCCTTTGAAGATGAACATCGCTGGAATGATGAAGTCTGTGAGAAACTCTTTGCTTCAGTCTGCTCCAGAAGTCAAATCAACTGTTGCTGAGTTGTGGTTGTCAAAAGCGCTAAACATTTTTTTTTTTTTTCATGTGGCATTCGTTTTAATGATGTGTTGTGAGTTCCAGGGTTGAGATTGGATTGGTTGTTCAACCAAACGTATCTATGTTTTAGCGTTGTATATGAAACTGCAACCTTGAATGTGCTTTGAGTCCCAATTCCCTTGATGCTTTAAACCGTCAGCTTTACATGATTATTATTTTCGGCAGAGTCATTGCATGTTGGTCTTACGCCTAGTCTAGGGTTATGATTGAGGTGGTGTTTGGGTCAGTAGCTAATCATAAATCGTCAGAAACACTTGGAACTCATTACTACCAACGCCTCTTGGAGGAGCTGTGTTTTATGCAGTTTGGAATTTTCGATTTTGACCAATCACTAGAGATGTTAACTAGAAAATAATCCAGAAATGAGATCCCAGGATTACAGTAACGTTTGTCTGCCCAGTAGGGAGATGCTGATTGATTGGACAAAATGAAGATTAGCCAAGGTCATTATTCAGAAAGTCTGCCCAGGAATAATGTCATTTGTTTTTTTTTTACACATTTGTCAAAATATTTCTTTTAAATACAGACTTTTTACATTATGATTTAGGGAATTGAAAAAAGCCTGCAGTTCAGTGAGTGTCCCCCAGATGACCTAAGAGGACCATCAAAAATGACTAAAGAAAGCAAGGTGGTTATTTTTTTTCTGAATGCCTAAACCAGGGGCATCTACTCTCTAAAGAGACATTTCTCCTATTTTACACAAAAGTTTATTGATTCAAATGTGTCTGGAGCCGGAATAGCTATTTGATTTCATAGCTTATATAGTTTTATATATTTATACTATATATACAAAAATTATAGTTTAGAATGCTTTCTCCAGCTTTTCAACAAAAACTCAATGAGTCAGATAATGTATATGAGACCAGGTTGGATCATCATAGAGGCTGGCTGAGAGATGTTTACATTGCACACCAAAAAAAAAAAAACTAACCTAAAACTAATGTTCTTCACAGAAAACACATCTGTGGATGAGGAATGAATTATGTTATTCGTTACACATAACATCCTATTAAAATTTTACTGAAACTAAAGAACCATCATAATTATACATTTTGTCCCAAAACATTTCCTGAGAAAGAGATGGTGGAAGCCTGCAGCAGTAACAGAGTTTCTGAGAAAATCATTCTTGTTGAAGCTGATGTGGTGGAAGCTGCTTTTCTCTACTCTCAAGGACTAGAGTGCTTCTAAGGAAAGACATGGCTAAGTAGGGATAAAACCAGAATGCAGACTTCAATATAGACTCTGTGGAAAAGGGAACTATAAGGACACCTGTCAGGAGTCCTGTGAAAATTCTAACAAATAAAACATCATAATATAATATAAATATAATCCTATTTTATGTTTTTTCCATTTTGGGATTGTCAAGGTGTTCACCCGAACTGTAACTCTCTTCATACACATTACAGATGTCCATTTGCTATTTAATTGAGATAGTTCTTGAAGATTGCCCGTCAGCTCAGCCCTCAACCTCCAGTCACCTGACCATGACCAACACACCTGCCCACAGACCCACTCTGGATGCTGCCCCCAAAATGCCAGGACGTCCCTCTATGCAAGAATGAAGACCTACTTCAGAAAGAAGTGCCAGAACAAGGTGGATGTGCTCCCAACTGCAGAGAGCCCCATCATGGATGTCCCACCGTCCAAAATAATAACATGGGTGACCATCAGGGACGGGTCTGGACGCTTCCGTGTTATCATGGTGCACCCCTGCCCAACCCAGGACATGGATAACCAGATCAGGGCCCTATCAGGACTCTCAAACAAGTCCCTCGTCAGAATCCCAGAGGAGACTCTATGGGAGATGATCGATGAGGTCCGGTGATGTTAAGCACCAATGAGCCAAGAAGTCCTTCTGGAAACGTCTGCAGAGCCCCTTCAAGAGAACCAAGGGTCCCACCGTAGACAAAGATGCAGAGCAGACCAATAAATGCCTTGGTTTCCTGAGATTGTTCTGGAAATCAATGCCCTTTTAGTCAGTTTAACAGTAGGAGAGGGGAGGAGGGCCGAAGGAGTAGAGGAGGAGAGGCGGAGAGAGAAGAGGAGAGAGCTTTGACTGATCTTAGGGGGAGATGCCCTCTTGTAGGAGGGACCGCCAGAAAACCCCACGAGGCAGAAAGAAGGGTTTGGACATTGCCTGAACTTAGAGAGGAAAGTTCTCTTGCTGCTCTACAGGTTTTGGTGATTTTCAAATAGAAGCCAGGATGAGCAGAGGAGCAGGTTAATATGGTGGAACTTGGGACAATGAAGGGACATGATGCAGGGACATGAAGGGGACCTGACCACCATATTGAATGGACATGATGGGAACCTGACCACCATAATGAAGGGACATGAAGGGTACCTGACCACCATAATGAAGGGACATGAAGGGAACCTGACCACCATAATGAAGGGACATGAAGGGCACCTGACCACCATATTGAATGGACATGATGGGAACCTGACCACCATAATAAAGGGACATGAAGGGAACCTGACCACTATAATGAAGGGAAATAAAGGGAACCTGACCACCATAATGAAGGGACATGAAGGGTCCCTGACCACCATAATGAAGGGACATGAAAGGTACCTGACCACCATAATGAAGGGACATGAAGGGAACCTGACCTCCATAATGAAGGGACATGAAGGATACCTGACCACCATAATGAAGGGACATGAAGGGTACCTTACCACCATGATTCTAATGATTACAAACAAACAAAGGTCTTAAAAAGGTATAAACTGGTGTATTTCTTAATAACATAACATTTTCTCAAATGTTATATTAAATTACACAAATATTATTATATTATGTTGGATCAATAAATGAAAAAAGTTTTCAGAAACACACTAACATGTCAGCACCATGTGGAGAGTCCAAAATTTAGAACTCTCATTTTAATTTTACTTTATCTCATCCTTTTTATCGGAGATACGGAAAAGGAAGGGGGCGGGCGCTGTTGCCTCAGATGAGACAGGCAGCGTGTAATAACATTTAAAACCCAAGGAACAATGGGGGAACCAGTAGTGCCCCACCCCGGGACCCTGTGTTTGAGGCAGGAGTACTACCACTCAAACAAGTGAAGCACCTTCCTGCGTTAAACATTTTCCTTAATGGGAATGTACACTGTGACGCATCATCGTTCTTCAGGCAAAGTGCTGAGAACGGAATGTGCCAGGGAAGACGAATGCATGTCTAGTAAATAAGATTGAATAAAGGGGGGCGGCGGCGACCACGATATCACAGATATCCTCAACCCTGACACCTCCAAAGAGGGCAGATGAAGCAGCGATTACACGTGTGGAGTCCGCTCTAATACCCTTGGGGGCTTGTGCCCTGTTGAAACCGAATGTTTCCCCCGGGTTGCGAATCAGAGAATGTCCATGCCGTCAAGTCTTCCCAAATCATACACCTTTATTACAAATGCATTCGGAGATCTGTCTCGCAGGACAGCCAAGAAGATCTGAAAGTCCGTTCACATGGACACAAGTTAAATAGCCACACACACAGTCAATGCATAGAAGTTGCTGCGCGTGCTTCCTGGGTGTGTGTGTGTCTCGTGTCGCAGCCCCCAGCCCTGGGGTGAACCATCTGGTGACCTTTTCCGAGGGAGATGAGAATGGTGTTGTTGTGTCCGGCGCCAGGAAGTCTACAGGACCCCTCTGGCCTGTCTCCCCTCCTCTCCTTCCTGGGTCACGTTATCAGTCCCATCTGTGGTGGTCAAGCTAGGAGTTAATTCATAGGTTTCCATATACACTGTGTCCTTTGTCTTATTCTCCTAACTTCCTGACCCCCCCTTCTTATGGAATGTCCCAAGTAACCTATTAACCCTGCGCCTTACTTCTTAGGAGTCTACTCCCCCAAGACATGATTCCAGTCCAACACCTAATATCTTTAATAACGAATTCCACAGCCCCCACTGACTCATAAGCTGAAGCGATACATTCGACAGCCAGTGAGACATTCGCTGTTTTGAAAGTTGCCGACCCAGCGAACTGTTGCCGTGGCACACAAACAGCTGTGGGGAGGATCTGATTCTCTCTGTGCGGTCGATATAATGCGCAATTACGCGCACAGGACACAGCCTGTGTTGTCTCTCCTCTTCCTCATTATTATGAGGAGGGGGACAGAAAGCATGCAACTCAATCACACAAGATTGAAAAGAACTTGTGATAGATTTAGGCACGAACGTAGGGCTTGGTCGTAAGACGGCCCTGCTTAAATCACCACTGATGAATAGGCAGTCAGAGCGAGTGGAGAGAGCACAAAGATCACTCACTCGCTTTGCAGAGCAGAGCCAGGAGCATAGCTGTCTTCAATGACAGGGACTTCAAAGAAGTCTGTGTCAGAGGTTCGAACGGCGGTTCACATAGTGCACGCAGCACCGTGGACAGCTCCCATTTTGGCACACCCGTTCTGACCACTGGTCGCAGACGTCGTGTGCCAATCATGAAACGCTTGACTAGGGGATGGCTGAAAACAGACCTCTCCCCAAAGACCTCATGACACGCTGAGATTGCCGACGCGTAACCTTTTACGGTAGACGGGGATCTCTTCATATCAAACAGATATTGAAGAAAGAGTATCCGTTTCTACTGGGCAACAAAAAGGATCCACAGGAGTCCTGTCACACCAGCACACGAACATATTCCACCTAGTAGCGTAGAGTCTGGAGGTAGAGACAGCTCTAGCCCCCTGAATCGTACGGATTACGTCATCAGACAGACCGCGGCCTGCTAACCTGTCCCTTTCAGGAACCAAGCCACCAGCGGTCCATGTAACGTTGGTGGGTGCTGTATCGTGCCCTCCGCCTGAGACAGTACATCTCAGTGCTGGGGAAGGGTCCACGGAGCTCTCACTAGCATCTGTACTAACACTGGAAACCAGATTGCTGCTGGACGGTCCGGAGCAATCAGTATCACGTTAAGGCGATCTGACCTCACGCGTACACGCGCAATGCACGTCTGTGGGGGAAATGCGTAAAGTAGCCCTGGAGGCCACGGATGGTGAGCGAATGCGTTCCGTGCCGAGGGGTGCGCAGTCCTGGTCTCTCAGAGAGAACCACAGTCTGCATTGCACGTTCACTCTCGACGCAAACAGGTCCACTTTGGCCTCCCCAAATCTCTCCCAAATGAGGGAGACGATTTTCGTCTTCTTGCAGATGTAGAATTCAAATCTACTTCCCACGTGTCCGAATCAGAGAATGTCCACACGGTCGAAGTCTTTTCAAAGTAAACACCTTTATTACAGATAATTATCCGGAGAATACATATATATACAGCAGAAACAGATCTGACTCTCTTTCACCTGGACCCAGCTTATGTACAGCCCCTACCACCCCTCAGTCATTGAATAGAATTGGTTGAGTGTGCTTCCTGGGTGGGCGTGTCCCTTCTTGCAGACCCCCTCACTGTCCGTGGGGCCATCTGGTGACCTCGAAGGCTGACGAAGAAGACAGTTGAAGGGGGGGGCTACTGTCGATTGTTCGAATGTCCACACGTTAAACTATTTCCAAAGTAAACACCTTTATTACAGATATATCTGGAGATCGTTCCCCACAATACAGCCAAGAAGATCTAAAGTCCGTTCACATCGGACACAGTTTATGTAGCCCCTTCCCCACCCAGTCATTGTATAGAAATTGCTGAGCGTGCTTCTTGTGTGGGCGTGTCCCATCTTGCAGACCCCATCTTTATCCGTGGGGCCATCTGGAGATCTCGGAGGCCAACGAGGAAGACAGTTGAGGGGGGGCAGGTGCTAGGAGATCTGATACGAACCCTCTGCTAGCTCTCGTTTACATATCCTCTTCATTGTCCGCATCTGTGGGTCCAGCTAAAAGGCCATAAACCTGTCTTGCTATACATTCTATGTCCTTGCCTTTAATCTGTTGACTTATGGTCCTACCTCTGGAATGTACTGATTAACATTTATAACCCCCGGCTGGCTATTTCAGAGTATACGCCCTACTGGCACGGTTGGTTTCTAATAGCGCACACTGTTTACTAAAATATTCCACACGGGGCGAGGCGGGTCAGGACCAAAAGAACCTTCTCGCTGCACCCCGCACACTTGGAAAAGGTGCGGGGTGCGAGTGCGAAAACGAATGGCACTCTAGCATATTCGTACGCTGTGCCCTGAAAGGCAAATCTGAAAAACTTCCTGTGACGAGGAATTATCGATACATGGAAGTAAGCATCTTTCAGATCTATGCTTGTGCAAAAGTCGCCTGGGAGGACCGACTCCAACATGCGCTTTTTGGTGAGCATCCGAAAGGACCGTTTGGCCACGCATTTGTTGAGAATGCGCAAATCCAAAATCGGTCTCATTCCTCCTGTCTTTTTGGGCACCAGAAAGTAAAGGGAATAAAGCCCTTCTTCCCTCCGAGCCTACGGAACTACAGAGATCACGCCTTTTAGGCTGAGTTCCTGTATTTCCATAAACAGGGCTGCCACATTCTCTGGGGATGTCATAGACGTCTCCAATACTCCCGTGAAGGGAGGAGGGGGCCAGCAAAATTGCACCGCGTAACCCTTTCGTATTGTACGATCGAGCCATGCGCAGAGAGTGCATCTTAGACGCCAATCCCAGTAATGCTGAGAAAGCGGAAGAGCGCTCAACTGAGGTGCTTTCCGCAGAAACCACTGTACTCTACAATTGCCGCACCGCCGCCTGAGCTCTTCTCTGTAAGGGAGGCCTGGCCCAAGGGGGGCGAGTGTTGAAAGGGAGTAAAATGCATAGGTGCATCAGAAGAAACTACGTTAATCGACTCAACCAACATTGGAGGGGTCGTTAGAGTTTCTTTTCCCCCAAAAAAATAAGTGTCATGAGTAGGAACCAAACCCAGGTCTCTAGGTGGAGAGACTGGCAGGCTAACCACTACGCTGCTAAGCATTGGTGACAAAATAGCAGCTTTCGGAACTAAAGAGGGGCAGCTTCAGGGGCAGGTACGGGCGTAGCCTCGCTAAGTTTGGGCAAGTTGCCCAGGTTACGCGTCCAAGAGACAGCACTAGCTGACTTGTTCCTTGGGCGCGTAACCGGGCATAGCCTGTCAGCTGTAAAAGCGGACATAGCTGAATCCAAAAGAGTTATGTCTATAAAGTCCCTGTCAGGTTCAGTATGAACGCTAACAGGTGATAGTTTTCTCTCGTTTACTCTTACCGAAAAGGGGCGAGAACGAGAGCAACTATCTTTGTAATTAAACATGCCCTCAACTAATGGGAGCCTGCAAAAAGCACCACTGCTCATAACCAAAGGTACTTTATTTGCTTCGGCTAAAAATAAAGCCGGGTCGACATAAGTAGCCAAAGGATTAGCTAAACTTTCCCCACAAGGGGAGTGAAGCATAGGCACAATTTGTTCAGGGGCATCAGCCCACATTGAATGAAAAACATCTAAGACAGAATAAAATTCAACAACATTTTGAGGTGCAGCTGACTCCTTCACTTGCTCAGCCCACGAAGCGTGGGACATGAAGGAAATGGCTTTAGGTGGTGGAAGGGTGGGCAGGGGAATCCCCAGCCTCAACTCCGTCTTTTCGATGACGGACTAGAACTCCAGACGCAGAGAGAATTTTGGTTGGTCACTACTAGAAGGAACTTTCCCCTCGAGTGTATCCATATCAGCCCTCTCAGAAAAGCTCCCGCCACACGACTCAACAGGGAGAAGGGGCGGATCGGCCTGTGTCAGGGGGGGGAGCATGTCCTCCAAATCCAGGACGTCGTCGTCATCGTCGTCGTCCGACCCGCCGCTCGAGTGAGAAGAAAGGATTGTGTCCAAACTGAACTTCTCTTGAAAGAAGCTCAGCCTTCCTTGGTAAACAGCCAAAGGCAAGGCTGCGCAAGCCTCACACTTCGGCACCTTGAGAGCCCCCTCTCTAGCATGCTGTGGTCCAAGACATGACACACAAACAGTGTGTTTGTCTTCTCCGGCATTTAAGGAGCGGCAAGCAGACTTTTCATGATGATGCTGTTTATGAAGCAAAAAACAACAGCTGGATCATCAATTCTGTTAGTGTGTTCAGATGAAGCTGAAGAATAAGGGAGACTGATTGTTGGTGCATGCTCAATATATAGGGGCAGGTGTGCCCCGGTTGGTTGAGCTAGGTACATTTTATTCTCAGTGTGGCCGCTACGCGGCGTGGGTAAACCGCCTGAGCTACGCCCTCTAGGGGGGCGACATATAACGTGTTTGGTGACTGATGACATTATCGATATGGAAAGCAATGAACTACTGGAGATTGGTGCCCCTTGGTCCTCCTTGAAATCAATACCTAACACTGGAATCGTTCTCTACTTACAATTGGCCTGTTTTTACTTCAACTGTTGTCTTTCTGGACTAAAGGATGTAAGTAGTCTACACTTATTTAAACATGATAGAAGCCATTTGCTGTTCTCTGAATGGGCCTAGGCCTTAACCTTTCCTCTGCCAACAGATGAGATTGAGGCACACTGAGAACGACCATGGTGCTCTCAAGAAACATTACTGTGGGGATCCCAGCGACAGTAGTACCACCAACACTAAAACCACTGGTGAGTCACCCAACCACAGTTGAAAGACCAAATAAGTCTACATGTCAGAATTAGAAGCTGAGGCTAGAAGTATGTTAGGGTATGTGCAACGAAGTGTATTGATACGTTAATCAAATCATGTCCTTTGTGGCAGAAAAACGCCTCAGTGCCATGAGAAGAGGGATGCAGCCTTGGTAAGTTAGTGTGGAGTCCATGTTTACTAGAATGCATTTATAAAGTAATATAGTGAAGATATTCAGGGAAACCTTCTGAACACATGTTTTACAGTATAATCGTCAGAGTTATAAAACGTATAAAATAATTTATAACGGTTCAGTTGTTTGTTGACTCTTCCACTTCCTAAAAATGCTTTTCTACAGATCAGATCAAAACGTCTGGAAGAGGAGAACAGGGTTTTAAATCTTAATTAAACTCCAGGCTGCCAAGGAAACCAATTAGCAGACCCTTATCAAATAGTAAGTGGATAATATTATGTGATGCCATCTTGATGATGTTAGTGTTAAGAAATAAATGATCCTGACGACTTTGTCCAATTAGAAATAATCAAAGTATTTAATCACCAGAGTATCATGCCCAAATCGAACGTGCACGGCTCTTGTTACGGCTGGGATCAGCTGGGAAAGAGAGCGCTTTGTTTAGATACATTAAAATTGTATAGGTTCTCCTTAAGGGAGCCTATTGGTCATATCTTCTTTGTAAGTCTTCACGTTGCGTGGTGTGCGTAGTGTACTGATTGGCTGGACTGAGTCTCTGATTGTGCGACGTCTTCCTGTTGGGGTTGGTGTTCTCGAACCTGGATGCGTTTTTCTGTAGTCTCGTGGTCTTTCTTGTACACCCTATGCGCTTCCTGTAATACGTTCGCACTCTGCTTTATTACCCAACCGTTACATGTGTTTTCAATGTGATTACTACATATCATTACTTGTTGTGTTCATGTGCTTTAAAATTTGGCTGTTAATATTGCATTCATGATATGGCTATACATTCTTATTATGACAAGTTGATTCCTTATTTCAAAACACACAAAATGAAACATATTTATTTTCCTTACATTAGCATGTAGTATAATTCACATCCCTCACAGAAAGAAAAGAGGCAATATACAGTTTTAAACTATGTAAGGTTTTGTGGTGGTGTTTGTGCTTGATAAAAAGGTAAACTGGAAACTCACAAAATCAAATGGGTAATTCTGGTAAACTGAAATTCAGGTGAAAATTGAAGTATATTCACTTGTGACACAATATTTTAACATTGTATTTGTTTGAACAGTTGCGTATATATGTGTGTGTGTGTGTGTGTAAGATATGACATGCAAATTGTGTTTGACACAGCTCTGAGCACCTGAAGATGATGGAGGAGCAACTTCAATATCAACAACTGAGGACCCATTCGGCTGAATATACGCTGGCTATGGAAAAGAAGGAGGTGCTGGTACTCCGCCAGATGTGAGAACAACAGTTAGTTAATTCCAGTTACAGTTCTGACTTTGAAAGACGTGCTTAACACTAGAAGCGCAGAGCCATTGTTACCCCCCTAAAGCGCCGTTTGGGCAAAATTTGCCCATGAGTCTACAAAAAGGGACGTATTTACTGACACTTAATGGTCGCTAGGTGGCGCTTCTTATACAAATCCAAAGTCAAGGCCGAAACTTTTGGGTGTCTGTTATCTTGTGTCAAAGTGTTTTGATTCAGTGTTGCTCCATTTTCGAGGTTACACAATGTGTAAAGACGCCAGTCTGGCTTGGTTTTATACGATATAATATCGCGCTCAATATTGCAGTTTGTATAGGTGGAAAAATACATATAGCAACGAAGGAAATATAAAGTCAAAATGACTTTGGCAACTGAACTGGTGATGTCAAGGAGATTGTCTTGCGCCTTCACCTTACTGTCAATCTATGGCCAATGTCCATGTTACGTGCTAAATTTCACAATAAATCGACCTGCTCACAAACCCAAATATCACTATATAAAACAAGTGACATTTAAAAGAACAAAGAACATCATTCTAAACCTCTTTCTTGTATATTTTGAATTAGGTAAATACCAAACATTCCGAAATGGTTGAGTCAATGGCTTTCTGGTGGTGCAGTGGTTTGTGTGTACCGATAGTGAGCCCAGCGTTCATGGTTCGATTACTCTTGCCTGCGACAACTTAAAATTTCCTTTTCTACTTCCGCACTTTTCCAATTGTCCTCATTTTTTGGAGTAAACCCAAATTGCTGCTTCCAGCTATATGTGTTATTGAGGGGGGGGGGGCTGGCACCAGGAGATCTGCCAGGACACCTCTGCTAGCTTGTGTTTACTTTTCCTCTTCTTCTTCTTTGTCCGTTTCAGTGGGTGTTCTGCTAGAAGGCAATAAAAATGTCTTCCTATACATTCTATGTCCTTCCCTTAATCTCTTTATTTATGGTCCTACTTCTGGAATGTACTAAGTAACATTTTATCACCCCAGCCCTGCTATCTCTAAGTGCACCCCCACAGGTACGGTCTGTTTATAATAGGCCACCACACATCTAATCTTTAATAAAATATTCCACAGCAGGACAAGGAGGAGCTATTAAAATTACAATGTTTGAAATATTAGTGTAAAATCACCTGATATGAAAATGAGCAATCGAATGGGTGTGTGTAATTAGTGGATACTCTAATAGGTTAGTCTTAGGGAATTGCATTGTGCTCAGGGTTTTTTTGTTTCTTTGCTTGAGCTAGTAAAGAATGCACCCATCCCCAACCTAAGACCGCATCGCGAATCAATAGATGTGGTCTCAAGTCAAATCGCTAACATGTCTGCCAGAGCTCACAAGTTTGGTTCCCTGAACATTGAACGCTGACTTTACATCTCCTTTTCGCAAACGCATAACAATATTGTCCGCTAACCGCTGACCAGCCAGCCTACATTCATCTTTCCATAAATAGGGTTGTGCATTCAACATATATTTTGTTTGCGGCTACCCAGAATTGAATGCCAAATGTGTCCGGTTTATTGGCCATTTATTGTGTAACGCAACACCGCGCCTTGATGGGGACAAGTTATTCATTTACAGTTATGTTCTCACTGCACTGGAAACAAACATAAAAACAGGGAACAAAAGTCGCTGAGAATACCAAGCATAATATAACATATTTGGCAACTGTACTGGCAATGTCAAGGAGATTTGGTCTTAATTCAAGTCGCTAACACGTGTGGCAGAGCTCACAAGTTTTGTTCCCTGAACAATGAACGCTGACTTTACATCTCCTTTTCGCAGTCGCATAACAACATTGTCCACTACTTTCATTTCTCCATGAATTGCGTTGTGCATTCAACATGTTTTTTGTTGAAGGGATATTCAGAATTCAGACGTCAGTGTCAATCAAACACTTTAGACTACTCAGTGGACTTGTAATATTTTCATATGTAATATTATCAGGGTTATTCCGTCAGGAGTAATCCTATTGTAATTGTAGGTTTTATTATTAGGGTCAGTCCGTCATGTATATTTTCAATTAAAAAAATATTAAACATTTCGAAATAGTCAAATAATTGTGTAATTGTGATGGGATGATGATGTGTTGTTGCACTAGTAATAGTAAATAGTAAAGAGTGTACCGATTGTGAACTGAGGGTTCTTGGTTCAACTCCCTCTGTCTGCAGCAGCTTAAGCAGCAGCTTAATAGTTGCTCTTACGCTTCCGCATTTTGCGTATGCGTGCGGTACACGTCTGTCAATTTTCGAATTGTCCCCAATGTTTTGGATTAACCCAAATTGCTGCTTGCAGCTATATGTATTTTTATTGCTGAATTGTGCACTTTATTTTACTTGAGAGTCAAATAAAATAAACTGTTGCCTTCTACATACATACAACTACTAGACTACTTCAGTATGTATGGCACTGAATCATAACACAAATAAGACGTTCCGGACCTTTGTTTGAATAATTTGGTCTAACTGGACCTTTCAACATTTTAATTGAATACTACTGATTTATATATTTATACACTTTAAAGACGTTTTTTTTTCTAAATAACAGAAGACTCGTTTACGGGAGCCCTTGCGACATCTGCTGATAGAAAAGAGAATTGCAACCATGGAATGCAGGAATAAAAATGGCCAAACGTGCAATTTAACATTGAACAAGAATAAAATAGCCTTAAATCAGCTTTTCTCAGTGTGATTTTGATAATTTAAAAATACTGGGTGATAAAACACACATATTTAGGAAAAGTAAAAAAGCAGGGTCCTGGAATTTGATCGAGAGCAAAGATATAATGTTTTTCCTCTTCACTGGGTAAAATTTGCCCACTCTGGCGCTTCTAGTGTTAAGCGGCTACAGCATGTACATGGGAAAACATTAACACTGGAACTACTTAGTTTATATCATCCCTTTTATTCTGTATAGTTGAGTGCTAAGTTAGGATCTGTCCTCATACAGATGTTGAGGATAGTCATCTAAATACTGTGATTTACTAGGATATTTAAACTGACCAACCCGGCCAAGGACGTCTCCCCAAACAAGAAGCCCTCTGAGACCCCAAACTCACCCCTGAGTACCTTCAAGGCCTTGTCCTCCCAGGACCTGTGTGGTATGAAGATGTCTTTGACAGTAACTCTTCAAGTTAATATATTGTCTTTACAGGCCAAATATCAAAATGTGTTTCTCTCTCTATAGTTCTCTATTTTTTTATGCCTTCAGGCCGACCAACCTAGTCCAAGAACGCCTCCCCAAACCTAACTGAGATGTTAGCAACAGCCACTGATCTAACCTCTTCAGAGAACAAAACACCTGCCAAAACGGAGCATGAGAAAACAACTGTGAAGGATGAGAAATGTACAGAACAAGACCAAGGACCTCAGTGCTTTTCAAAGCCTGTCACCCATCAGGGCGGTAAGACCACATGTCTGTCTGTGTCAGTTGCTCTCCTGCAACATGTCATGTCTGTAGTTCTCACTGTTGTCTGTGCGTGACCCCTGCAGGCCGACGGTGGTCGTGCTTCCTGTTCAGGAGGTGGCTCAGGAAGAGCAAGTTTTTCCTGAAGTCCCCAAAGAAAGAGCCTGTGGTCAATGTCTGTCCTCCTGGAACTCCTGCCACCCCACCTTGGTGTTGACCTGCCTTAGTGGCCCTCTCACGTGTCCTTCTAGAGACAGGTGATGACTTCCCACGACTGGAGCATCGGACTGAACCATTGTATTCAATACAATATGAATACTTGCAAATCATGATGTTCCTCTGTCTCCTTATTTCATAGTATTGTCCAAATAGCTACTTTGTGTGACTAAATGTTCTATGATCAACTTCCTGTTCACAAGTGGTCCAGGTCACTCTAATCTCAGGTGTGCACAAGTTTCTCAATTTTCCTATTCAAAAGGTAAACATTTGCAACTTAACATTTCATGCAATAAAAGATTGTTAATTATGAATGTTAAAAATTATCATTTTGCATTGAGTAGATGAGACAATAACTTTTGCTGCAAAACTTTAACAGCAGTCCTATGTTGAGCTAAGCTTGAGATGTATCCAACATTTGAACACTTGTAAGTATGGAGCAAGTATACACAATAAACACATAGAACATGCTAAAACAACATTGTGATATTGTGTAATCAGCTCTGATAATGATAATAAATGTTACTGTAAACGTATTATTATTATTACGTGAAGTTTGGAACAGCAGACAAATCCCTGGACTACACAAGATGGGCTCTGGCGTGTGTGTATCTACTAACACACTACAATGTCATGAATTTTGTGTGGTTTAATGAATTGTATTGTGGGTGTATTAAGCCTGTTATGATTATGTAGTTGCATTGAGGAAGTGTGTTTTTGAAGGAAAGAAAGGAATGAGGGAAGGAAAGAAGGAATGAAGGGAAGGAAGGATGGTTAGTAATGATAAAAAAGACAAAGTGGTAGCACACCTCCTGACATAATGTTAAAGGTAGTGAGGAAGGTGAAGTTGCAGAACAAACCAATCAGGTGTACAGCAAAGATTTTGAGAAAAATGACCATACTCTGACTCAGTATTATGAAACGGTTACCATAGAAGAAGTTGAAAGTCAGTTATCTGCTGCGTTTCATTACAATTTCAACAGTTACTGTGGATCTATGTGCCAGAGTAAATTGCTACTTAATTAGTGTGTGCTCTGCCAGCAATATTGTTTTGTTTGAAAGGCATGATTTCATTAATAAAGTTACATTTGGGTTTACATTTTAAATTAAAATCAATATTCACAATTCATTTGTTGTGTTTGTGGTGGCAGAAGTTCCCCACGACTTAGTTTTTTAAATTCAACCGTAGACTATAAGGGACTATATTGGTTACCCCTCCACCTACGTTACTTTTCCACCTACGTTGCCCCTCCACCTACGTTGTCCCTCCACCTACGTTTCCCCTCCAGCTCCGTTACCCCTCCACCTACCTTGCCCCTCCACCTACGTTTCCTCTCCACCTACGTTGCCCCTCCACCTACGTTACCCCTCCACCTACGTTACCCTTCCACCTACGTTACCCATTCACCTACGTTACCCCTCCACCTACCTTACCCCTCCACCTCCGTTGCCCCTCCACCTTCTTTGCCCCTCCACCTACGTTACCCATCCACCTACGTTACCCCTTCACCTACGTTACGCCTCCACCTCCGTTACGCCTCCACCTCCGTTACCCCCACCACCTCCGTTACGCCTCCACCTCCGTTAACCCTCCACCTCTGTTAGGCCTCCACCTCCGTTACGCCTCCACCTCCGTTACCCCCCCCACCTACGTTAAGTGTACAAGATAAGTGTAATGCAAGAGAAAAGAAAAACAGAATGAGACGGAGACAGCAGAGGAGGATAGGAGTTAAAGAGAGGAGGAAAGACGGAGATCAATAGGAGATAGGAAGAGGAGCAGAAGGGAAGAATACGAGAGAGAAAGAGAGAGAGAGGAGAAGAAGGTCAGAAGAAAAGGGGTGTAGAGAGAAGAGTAGAGGAGACAAAGAGGGGAGGAACAGAGGGATAAATTAATCTTTTAGCAGAATCCTTGGGTTGAATATGTGGCTGTCATCTGCCTGCTCCAACCACGGGATAAAGTTTATTGACAATTTCAATATCTTTTGGAACTGCAAGAACCGCTTTAGACTTGATGGAGTTCATCCAAACATCACGGGATGCCGGCTGCATGGTGCCAACATACGTCATGCCCTTAGAACAGCAAACCAAAACAGGATAAGCATTAAGGACAACACGCATAGACAGAGTCCTCACGCCCCCTCCCCTGACCCTCTGACTAAAATCACAGAATGCTTCGAAAAGTTGTCCTTGTCCCAAGCGGGCGCTCAACGACCCCTTCCTTCCCCTCCACCTCACCCCCCCTCTGTCCCTCCACCACTCCCATCCACCCCCCTCCACCACTCTCATCTTCTCCACCTCCACTACATTCAGCACTCCCTCCACCATCCTCTCCACCTCCACTACACTCCGCTCCCCCTACACCATCTTCTCCACCTCCACTACAATCCGCTCCTCCTCCACCACCTCCACCCACTCCACTCCTTCCACTTCCACCATCACACAAACCTATCAGGGAGCCGTGTGTTTCTGTGTGTTTTTTGAAGCACTGATCACCCTGGAAGTTCAAGTAAACTCAGTTTCTGTTAGGAAAAGGTACATTAATGAGAGCACCAATGCTCAGTTTATGGAGGCCATAGCTATCTTGCCAACATTAAGTGCAGAGTCAGTTGATGAACTCCTGAATGACTTTAACGCCAAAATATGAAATGTCATGGATCATGTTGCACTGATAAAGGTTAAGAAAACTCAGAGCAAACAGAAAGCACCTTGGAGAAACAAGGTAGCAATAACTGCCCTGAAAAGAGAATGTAGGAAAACGGAACGTAAGTGGAGAAAAACTAAACTTCCAATCGACTATGACATCCATAAACAAAGCCTTTGTAGCTTCAATTATGAGTTACGCAAGGCTAGGCAGCAACATTTATCGGGAATGATAAACAACTATATCAACACCCTATTCGCACTCTATTTGCTATGGTTGACAAGCTTACAAATCCCCTAAGTCAGACATCATCAGAACATGTGTCTACCGTTAAAACCTTGGTGAAAAAATCTAGACTGAGCATCTGTACAACACAGTCAAACAATGACACTGTACCATCACTAAAACCACCAGGACATAATTCAGTTATTATGTCGGTGTTTAATGCAATTGATCAAAAAACCCTAGAGGAAACAGTTCATCATCTTAAAGCGTCCACATGTTGTCCCGACACCCTGCCATCTGACTTATTTAAATCTATTCTTAACTCTATAATAATGGACCTACAGCAAATAGTCAATAGCTCCTTGAAATCAGGAATCTTTCCAAAATCCCTAAAAACAGCTGCCATTAAACCTCAACTAAAAAAGAGAAAACTGGCTGCATCTAAACTAAACAACTATATACCTATATCAAATATCCTTTTCATAGCCAAGATCATTGAAAAGGTTGTCTCAATCAACTAAGCAACTTTGTGAACTCAAATGGTCTCCTAGACAAATTTCAGTCAGGCTTCCGACCTCACCACAGTACTGAAACGGCTCTGATTAAAGTTCAGAATGATATACGGCTGAATACTGATTCAGATAAAATAACAGTCCTTGTTGTTCTATTAAATCTCAGTGCTGCATTTGATACTGTAGACCACAGAACTCTTGTTGACACGCTGGAAAATTGGGTAGGACTGTCTGAGACAGTCCTTAATTGGTTTAGGTCTTATTTGGATGGTCAAAGTTACTTTGTCACTATTAGCAATCACAAATCTGATAGGGTGGCTATGACATGCTGAATTCCCCAGGGATCAGTTCTCGGACCGCTATTCTTCAATCTCTATATGCTACCTCTGGGCCAAATTCTACAGAACAACAACATAAACTACCATAGCTACGCAGATGATACTCAAATATATATGACTCTCGAATCATCGGACTATAGCTCAATAGATGCATTGTGTCACTGCATAGAACAAGTAAATACCTGGATGAACCAAAATGTTCTACAATTAAACCAAGACAAAATGGAGTTAATTGTATTTGGCAACACAAACAACAGAACAAGTATTACTAAAGAGCTTGATTCTCGGGCCCTAAAGACCAGAGACCAAGTGCGTAATCTTGGTGTTCTAATAGACTCTGACCTCACGTTCTCCAGTCAAATCAAAACGGTCACCAAAACAGCATTCTATCAACTTAAAAATATAGCCAGAATCAAGGGCATGCTGTCCCGCAAAGACCAAGAAAAGCTTATCCATTCTTTTATCACTAGTAGAATTGACTACTGTAATGGGCTTTTAACTGGACTTCCCAAAAAGACTACTAAAAAGCTTCAGCTCATTCAAAATGCTCAAAGATCCTTCTCAATTGTGTATGAGTGTATTATTGTGAATACACTGGGATGTAAGTGGGCGCACAGGAAGAGGGAGAGCAGATGAGAGGGACAGGGAGGAAAAGAGAGGTGCAACAATTAAATAAACAAACATTCTACTGACATAAATTTTTACAAACACCAAAAATACAACACAAACAATAACAACCAGATGAATGATTTCTAAATGAGAAGGTTTAACAGACCAGTGTGGTAATTAATTATATTAATTTATGACTCTAGTTCACAGGTTACATCTTCAGTGGTGTTTAATCAATAATATTTGCAATCATAATATATAATTATTCACTACTAGAGAGTTTTCATCCGTTCTTATTAAAACAAATCTTCCGACATCTATTAGGGTCTTATTCTATTAAATCCTATGGCCCGATAAACAGCGTCTGTGCCCAAATGGTTTACAACAACATCAACACCTCATGTTCTTCCTCTCAGGGACAAGAGCATTGCACTCACCCACCTGACCATTCTGTTATCATTACTATAGTTTACACACTTACATCCTAATAACTACATGTGAACTAATGCATTTATTAATAATGGAACACAGGAATAGACATTTACAAGGAGAGGAGAGTGGGAGTTGAAAACAGGAAAAAAGGGGGAGTGCTGGAGAGGAAGAGAATATATTTCCTCCCTATTAGAGAGTTATTATCAGTGTTTTACTACAGTGTCCTACTGAACATGACCATGATTAGAGTGAAACATCATGTTGGGTTTGACACAGGAGAGGAAGAGAATATATTTCCTCCCTACTAAAGAGCTATTATCAGTGTTTTACTACGGTGTCCTACTGAACATTACCATGATTAGAGTGAAACATCATGTTGTGTTTGACAGAGGGACCATCTGACACAGAGACACTGAAGAGTCATAATTAACATAAAACGCTGTATAGAGGTGCTCAGTGAATGTAGTGTTGAATGTGTACAGGTGGGTCAGTGTGTCAGAGGAGACCCTGTAGAAGGACAGAGTGCCGGCTGGCCAGTCCAGATACACTCCTACTCTGTGGGAGACTGAGAAGGTGACAGGTATGTCAGTTGTCTTATTATTGTGCCTGACATAGTAACGGTCATCATCACAGTCCAGACTCCAGGACTTGTCATTGTATCCAAGCCAACAATCAAAACCCCAGCCTCTCCTGTTGATTCCTTTATATGTCACTCCTATCTTAGCCCCTCTCCCACTCCACTCTACCTCCCAGTAACAGCGTCCAGACAAACCCTCTCTACACATGACCTGTGGACAGTCCTCAAATCTCTCTGGGTGATCAGGATACAGCTGCTCCTCAATCCTCCATGTCACCTTTCTGTTCTCCTTAGACAGAGAGATGTGTCTGTTTACTGTGTTTGGGTCCAGTGTGAGATCACAGACATCTGATGGGTGAGACCAAGACACAATATTACACATCATCATTCATATCATAATCACACATGTAGAATTAATTATCCATGTGAATACACACCAGTTATATGTGTTCTGTATAATAAATCACTTACATCTCTTCAGTCCTGATTTCAACATCAACTCTACACTGTGATCCATACTGTGGAAGAAACAGAGGAACAGACTGTCATTCAGTGACACACAACCTTTTATAAACACACACCTCTCCCTCCCTCAATCACACACAGACAAACTTCCCCAAATACACACAGACACCAGCCCCTCCCATCACAAACAGACTTATTTCCTCCAATCACACATTCAGACACAAACACACACACATGCAAAAACACAAAAACACAACACCTATTCCCATCACACACACAGAGATGACCCCCCCTCACATCATGCACACATACAACCCCCTCCTCCGATCACACACACACAGACACACCTTACATACCTGCACCCTAGACTTTACACAATACTCCCCATCGCACACACACACAAACACAACCTTACCCACCCACAATCCCCTTCAACCACACACACACGCACACACCACCCTTCACATCACACACACTCCTCTCTCCTTCCATTACACACACACACTCTACAACATCCCCTCCCCCAAAACACACTGAACTGACTACCACACTCTTTCCTTCAAAGTCAATATGCTCCAACCAGTACCATACAAATATGCTACATAGATACAAGTTTTTCTGAAATTCACAATTATCCAGCTTGATATAATGTCAGTGAATTTAAAACCATGTTCATGCTACACAAAATGAGTACAGGTAGACAGGTTTGTATTTGACATTTCATCATGCAAAACAAAATGACAACTTAATACCACATTACTGATTATTGACAGAGAAAACATCTACAGGACGTACTTAAGTTTCTCCAGTCTCCAATGTGGATCATCTAGTCCAGCAGAGAGTAATCTGACTGCAGAATCTCCTGGGTGATTGTAGCTCAGATCCAACGCTTTCAGATGTGAGGGGTTTGACTTGAGAGCTGAGACCAGAGAAGCACAGCCTTCCTCTGTGACCAGACATTCTGACAGCCTGCAGAGAGTTGATCATTAGGTCACACACTACTAACATTAACATATCTGCCCTTTTAAGTATAATTTCACAAGACGCATCTACCACTAAAATCTTCTTGAGTAGGGCTCAATAATGTTTTCCCCCAAATGTACGTGATAACTCTCAAACTGTTTTTGGTGATTCAGTGTATAATGTCACACCTTTACATCAACACTCAAGACAGTAGTGGGTCAGCTGATTCTTCACCTGCAACAGCCTGCAATTCTTAGTTTTTCACAAAAGCTAAGACAGTTTTTTCAGTAATGTTAACAAATTTCCTAAACTATTAACACAGTTAGCACAACATCTGCTGCAGGCTATACAGTTAACATATTTATTGTTGCCTTGACACAAAATGCATACAGTTAACACAAATAAAAAATGCTTGAACTTTTTTTTACAGACAAGTTTAACCAAGACCAAAACAATACATTTTTACTGCCCAATTTTTTACAGATAACATCATATTCTAAACCTAAACTTAAAGAATGAAGTCAAAGTGAACAGCTGTTCATATTGAGAAAAGCTGTTTGCTACTGAGAAACAGTATTTGCACATTTTTTTTACTTTGCAGTAATGTCCTGTTCCAAATAAAGCCTTTACTGCAGCAATGTTTTTGTATTTTTGTTTATAAACCGTGTATTCTATAAAGCTACTCTGAAATGGGTCATTCATGTTTTGAATTAAAAACAAAAGAAACAAAACCGAAATGTAAAGAGGCTTCAAAAGAAACTGCAGTGCAAAACACAATCAATAATCATTACAATATACTGTCTATTGGGCAGACCCGAACCATATAGAATAACGCTGTTTCTGTATTTCCATCTGATGTTAGTGGTTTTATCACATTGAGCTATGATTGAATAAATGTTCCTGTTGAAAGAGAACATGTGTTAGTTTTTTTAAAGACCTAGTGTATTGTGTAAGTGTATTATTTTATTTAGAAAATTAGCTTCAGTTTAGTTAACAATGTGTGATTTTAAACAATAAATTAATCGTTTGGCAAATTGGTAACAGTACTAAAAAACTGTCATAGTGATTGTGTAATACTGTAATAACCCATCCTCAATTATACAGATGAAGTGAAACTCTCAATCCCACATCAACCATGACCATGCACATATAGAAAATGCTGCTATAACATCTGGTTCAAGCATCATTGGCCCAAGAGGCTACATTATGTATTTTGCAGAACAGAAATTTAGATGTTACAAAATGTGCATAAATATATGCATCACGTTGTCTTAATCACTTTGTAAACATGTCTAAGATAAATAACAATAACATGTAGGTGCTGACTTAGCTCACAGAATTAACCTTTAATAACCCCATTTTGTCTGAGGATAGGACAAGTACTACTAGTGGGCCTTGTCCCCCTGGTTGGGAACCACGGCAGAACAACTATTTGGGATACTGGGTTATAGAATATCATCAATGGTGTTAGTCAAGGAAATATACAAGAGATGTACAAATATTGTATTTATGTGTTCGAGAAGGGGAGCAGCAGACATGATAATAAACTGAGTAAGGTGGATCTGTGGACATCAGAGGGTTTAAATGAAAGAGGGGTGGATCTGTGGACATCAGAAGGTTTAAATGTAAGAGGGGTGGATCTGTGGACATCAGAGGGTTTAAATGAAAGAGCTGTGGATCTGTGGACATCAGAGGGTTTAAAT
>JACXGK010007321.1:0-15729 GCA_016801125.1 Novumbra hubbsi | reverse complement strand
CTGGTCCCGTTTTATTTTCCCCCTAAACCAGGTCTGACTGGGAACAGGTGTGCCTCATTTTAGTGAAGCTGCTGAGCTGCGTTCAAGCTTTCTGGAGTACACTATTAATACTTTGTCATGACAAAAATGGACTGAAGTGTTTTAGGCAGGTTTGTAATGTCCTTATTCAAACAAACAAACTACTCAGAAGGTAAATTGTGGTACTGTGCCCTTTCATAAATATTTGGACCCACTGGAGATATGAAAGATTCAATTTCTTGACAAAGAATTTGGTATTAAAAGCTGATGGAGTCTTAAAGTCTCCACCTGTCGCCACCAGAAGGGGATCTTGGTTCCTCTTGAGATTTCTATCTGGGTTTGTGACTTTGTAGTGAGTTTGTTCTAGCTACTGTGAAATGAAATGATGAAGTTTACATAGCCCACTTCAGCATTGTTCTGACTGTTTTCATCTTACCCTTGGGTATCTTTCAAGTACAAGCCTCCTGTGACACCTGCAGAAGTAAAATCTCTCCACCTGAACAGTTTCCACCCTTTTCTGTGGCCCTCAGCAACTAGCCATCTGTCCCACCGAGACTTATAACATAAATCCACCTCTGAACTGTTCAGCGTTACTTAACAGTCACACATTAAAGCAACTGAAACTTCTCATCTCTCTGCAGTGCATTCTGCATACTGGAACTGTAAATAGGTTTCACAAACAGCTTTTTCTGAGAGTTTTTAGATGAAGTGTCTGATATAGGTCAATAGTAATTGCATTTTTCTGGTTCACAGAGAAGCTGTAATGCTGCCACCTTTGGTGAGTGTGGTACATATCTGGAGGATATTCTGCCATTCATTATGTTTACAGGAGGGCAAAGCACTAAACGTAGGTCTTTCAATATCATAGTTGCAAAAGGTGCCAGCAGACAGTTGGAAGGTTTAGAGGCCATTAGTATTTTTTGGGATGCTAAAGTGCTGAGCTTAGATCTCCTTTTTGAAAACAGACTTGTTTTACTCACATGTCACAAATGCCTAGAAATATGCTCTAGCTGTTCTGATAATAATACTTGGTGAATGCGATCACAACAATAGGATTACACTATGTACGCAACCACACAGTGGCTGTTTTTATATCTTCCTAGCTGTTTGATGAAGAGTGCGGAACATGTAGGCTCAGGTAAATAATTCTATGTACACTTTAAAATTTGTTTTTTTGTCCTTGAGGTGGTGCTGTTATTTGGGAGATTCCTTAAATGCAGGCTTATTGACTCATTGACTCATTGCGTCCGTTGTATCTTCACTAGACCATTGGAAATGTGGACCACTGGTTTATAGAAGTCTGGGGTTATAAAGTACAGATTGCCATTGGACATTATGAAGAAAAATAGGATAATTATATATATTTGAGAGAATTACATAAAGAGAAAATTATGGGAAAATGTTTCCTTGATGGTGGTGCATCCACTTTATTAAATTAATTATTTATAGTACTAGTCTTTGAATTGTAATAATCTTAACAGGTGACAACATTTAATATGATCTTTCAATCTCTCTTTCTCTCCATCCCTTCACATATGTGTCTTGCCAGCTCTCTTTCTCACCATTTCTCAGTGGGAAAACACATCCTCGTCAACCCAATACGTCAGCCGTTTTACCGTAATCCTTTCTGCGTTGCGGTATACATGTCTACTTCCTGTCGTTAGAGATATACCCCGATTGGCCTGTTCACTGGGCCCCATTCACCCAGCATACATACAAATACACGGGCCCTCTACTTCCCCTGACTACGGAAAACATTGCGTTACCATTCACAGCACATCCCTATGCATGCCCTCATATTGATGGTGCCTTTGGATAAGCCCCTGAGAAGATTTTCAGCCAGCTAGACTAGAAAGGAACAGAGAAAATACATAAACTCCCAACCAGCAATCTTCACAATTGAGACACAGGTGGCTTTACATTATTCTCTATGTTCATGAAGACGCTCTAGGAGTTTGGAAGCTTTGGAACTCGTTAGTTACTACCATATTGACTGCTTTCCCATTAGAGTTGTCAAGCAGGCACCTCACTCCCTGACCATAAGAAGACTGCAAGGCATCCAATGCTGGATCCTGTGGGGGGTTGGAGACTCCTCAGATCCTTAGGCATAGTCATTATCTGTCTGTTTTACAGGTAAATGTACTGCTGACGGTGCCTAAAGGAGTAGAACAGATTCATATTTTTCAAAAAGTTTCTTGTCTCACCAACTTCTCTGTCTCTCTTTGTCCATAACTTCTGATACTCACACCCAAGTGAAGCAATGTCCTAATCATAGAGCGGAATAGTTAGACAGACAATGTAGCTAAGATTACCTTTATGTTATGCAAGGAAATCAGTCAAGTTTGCAGTGCTGGAACACTGCTCAGAAAGTGTTGTTGTTAGTATACCAAATTCATTTTCGATTGCCATGGTTTGTATGTTTGTGACATACATTTTGATTGATTATTGGATGCTTCTTCTAGCCCAGAATCCAGTGCAGGTTCCTAACTGCGGCGTCCTAATTGACTGTAACGTGGGATTTCAAAACAGTAAATAGGCCCTTTGTTCATTTTGGCTTTGATGGAGTACAGATGGCACTCGCTGTCATTTTGGCTTTTGCTCCAGTCACAGTGTGGGCCGATTGTGCACACATTTTGTTTGCATGCATCCACCACTTCTGTCCTCCAGTCCTACTGCAGTGAAACTCTTTGAGCATACTGACATAAGGAGCACTGGTAGCTGGCCCCAGTTACTATAAAACACTGTCCTCAGCGATTTAGAGTGGAGGCCCTGGGGGAAACCTGAATATTTCGCTTTTCACTCCTATTAAATGTCTCTTGCACAACAGGGTGTTGCCTAGTACAAGCACCTGAAAATGTTCAGGAAACCTTGACATGGATGTTTTTTTGTGGGGTTCCTCGTTATCACAGCAAGAAAGATCTAAGTTGTACATTTTGACAATTGCTATACTTTATTTGCTTGAATGCCTAAGGTCTTTGCTCAAATGCATAAATGATTAGGTTAAACCAATTCTCAAAAATGTGCGTTATTGCGTTTATTTTGTAAACTTTGCCTCATTAGATATGCCTCTAAATTTGAAAAGTTAGGGACAAGCCCGTCTTAATCAACAAGTGCAGCTTAATCAGTCTACTAGTGATGGGGGTGGGAACCATCACCTAGGTCTACAAAATGGGATTTACATGGTGATGATTAGCCTCCATGACAGATGCGGTTGTGCGTAGAATGTGCAAGCCCCCGAGTGAGACGCACCCGGAATTCATCAGTAAATGTCATAAAACTCGAGTCATAATTAGCGCCCGTGCCCATATAATCCCCTTATGAAATAATTGCTTCATTAAGCTTCAGTCTTAACAAGCCTTGCCAACTCGGGCCCGACTGTGTGAAGTCAAGGCTCGACAGTTTCGGCTGGAGTCAACCGTAGACACTAAGCGATGGATCAATATAGAACGACAATGGCGTTGTGTGTGGATCATACGCAGCGCAAAATGTCAATTCACACAATCTGGGAGGGAGTATTCAAAGTTCTGCAATTATCCCCCGCAACTCCAGGCAACGTGGCTCTGTCATTCACAATTAAATGCACGCATGGGGACTGGACCTTAGAGCACCGGAAGATGGTCGCACAAGTCCCGTTGGCATTTATGTCACGTGGACGACTGTGTAACTGTGTCGTTTACCTGGGGGAGAGGTTGGTGCCAGGGTGCACTGTCGGAAGATCACGAGCCAGTGGAGGGAGTGTGATCCTCTGGGCAATGTTCTGCCGTGATCCCCTGGGTCCGGGCATTCATGTAGACGTCAGTTTTACACGTGCCTAAATATCTTTGCCGACCAGGTACCCCCGTTGATGGTGACGGCATTCCCTGACGGAAGTCTCTTTCAGCAGGATAATGTGCCCTGCCACACTGCACACATAGTTCAGGAATGAGTTGAGGAACATGATGAGGAGTTCAAGGTGTTGCCCTGGCCCTCCAGATTCCTCCAGATCTTAATTCGCTTGAGCATCTGTAGGATGTGCTGATCCAAAGCAGGTCATCCAAACCACCTACAGAACGGGAAGAATCTGCGGATAATGTCTCTACAGGACCCCAGGGGTCGTGTAGAGTCCATGCCTCGGCGGGTCGGCAACAGCGCAGTAGGCAGGTGGTCATAATGTTTTGGCTCACCAGTGTTACACATGCATATACCCAGAGTTTTGTGGCATTTTATTTTATAGCCGTTTTTTTTTTATAACATGCGACAACTGGGTTGTACTTTAGGATTTTGAGGTCAAATGTCAGTTGACGGACAATTCATGAAAATTAGCTCTGGGATTTCATTCATGGCGTTTGCCTGACCATTAAATCATACATTAACTGTGACTAATATTCACGAGGTCATACTGAAACCCACTGTGAAACTAAAAGGAAAAACGTACCTGTTTTAGTCTACCTGTCTCTCATCACCTCACCCCCCAACTGCTATGAAGGATCTCACTACTACCTAACCACCTCACACAAAGACCACTTTGGAAAATACGTGGACAAGTTACACCAGCACTTCTCAAGCCTCTGGTTGATTACTGTTGTACCCATGTATTCAATCTATTACAAAAAAGGCTATTATCCAGCCCTTGATTTGGTGCAAGTTGAACAAGTTCAGGGCTAGAATAAAAAGAAAAATCTGGGGTCCCAGAGGAGAGGTCCCAAAACCTATACCAGCCCAACAGAAATGCAGGTCCATCACAGAGAGACAGTTCCTACAGATGGCCCAACATACATCAGCTGGGAGTCTTTAAAGTACTAACGTCTCAAGGTCAGCTAAGAGCAATGCAGCACTGCACGCGGGACTGGGGGGAACACATTTCCCCGCCAACCCTTCCGCTGCCAGACAGCACCTTTCTGATGGATAGATCAGTCACGCTGATGTGCGTTATACTGCACCGTCCTCCTGCTAGCAACAAACCCTCCTCCCTGCCACACACACACACCATTCCATTCCAATGTTGGACTCAGAGTTTTAGATTCTGGCACAGGGTGCTTTGCAGAGCCCAAAGCTTTATGTTGCACCATGGATTACACTGCCTTTTTACTTTCACAACAAAAGCTGAAGACGTCAGCTTTTGTTTTCACGCTCTTATTAGTAGTAGGATACAGATAAACGGATGCACACAAAAGGGCGCTAGACCCTACGTTAATGGATCCAACGCCTCAATTAACACGTTTGTGACTGCCGCTGAACAAATCCGACAGAGGTTTTTTCTCATTCTTCTCACTTGTTATAATGGTAGCATATTATAATCTCTCACACAGGAGGGAGAGGATGCATTTTGCTGTGACACATTCTTTCTCAGTCAATAACCAGACGTCTTTCAGATTCTCCTAAAAAGACGGGTTTAAAAAGTTTCCACAATTGGAAAATGGATATTGAAATGTGAAATATGTTTTAATATAATCATGTATTCTATCTATCACTGAGTTGATGCTGAATGTAGAAGTCATTAAGGCAAAGGCAAACTGTTCTGCCTTTACACCCGACTGATGGAGCACGCTTGCCCTTGAGGCTAGCGGCCCATTTTGAGAAAACATTTGAAAATCAGTCCCACCTCTGTTGCCCTTGTGAACTAATGCTTTGTTTTGTTTATTATCTGTCTTCTCCTTCTAGAACAAGCTTGGCTGATAGCTACTTTGTTGACGTAGCCTACATATACTCACTTCTAAATGAATAATATGTACGTGTAAAACACTTCTCACATATTTTGAGGTAAATGTAAAGCCAAGGAGACTCAATATCTAAATACATGTTATAACAACTGCATTTATTTGGGTGTGCTATTGGACAAAAAAGGCATACATTTGGCTGTACTACTTATATCACTGAGGCATACATAATTAGCATCTCTGTAATTTATTTGAGCTAAACTAAAAAGTGGAACTATATATAGAAAGTTGAAGATCCCCTAAGCACATCTCGCAAAGCCTTTCTTCTTATCACACTGCTCGCTCATCCAGAAAGGACCATCCAGCACTTATGCAAATGGGGCAGAACACACTCACAGGCCAACAATCATGATTAAACTTGCAGGAGCCTGACCAACCACAAGGAGTCACTAGAGAGCAGTGAGGCAAGGCAACCCTTCCAAAAGATGAAGCTCAGACTCTTGAACACTACAACATGAATGCAACCCAAAGAGACATCTTTGCTAGTATGCACTTCATCTTACAACAATAATTTTTTTCATATCTCATCTTGTTAAGATTACTACTAAGCTTCATTTAGCCAGCATATTATACATCGTTTTGCTATCTCATATCTGCCCAACCAATCCGATGGGCAGGAGATAGCAAACTATTTATAATAAAGAACCTAATAAAGACATTATTCAAGTGAATATTAGAAATTATTAGTGTAATAAAGGGTCTATTATACAGTTAGGATGGCATTTATAAAATTACTATCTATTGCTGAGTTTGTTAAGAAATGCATATGCATTTTGTTAAATGAATGTTCTAAGTGAATGTTGTAAGTGAATGGTCTGAAGTGTCTTTTATTTTATTTTTTTTGTCCATTAGAATGCTAAATTTGCAATAGGACTGTTTTGGACAGAAATGTAGTGAAATACAATCTACTTCCTTCAAATCTGTTGAGCAGAGCTACTGTAGTCATGAGTTGAGACCTGCATAGAACTTTGTGTGGGTTGATGGGAAGACAGTCATGCTCAGATAGTGGAACAAAAAAGTCTCATGGATGTAGTCAGAACAGCACAAATGAACCAGCGTGCTTCAGTACCGAATCCGAAAGCACTTGAAGGCAAACTGTGTGTTGTAGCTGGAGCATGAAGAAAACCTGTAAGCGAAGGACGCTGTACTAAGCATTGTGAATGTGAACCCAATTTCTTACTCGGTAAAAGAGGTACACTAAAACGTTATGCTTATGTGAGGTAAATTACATTTAGCTTATTGGAATTAGTTTTTTATGAGTACTCCATTTGACCAACATGATCAGTCCTATGAAAATGTATTGTAATTGACTGAATAAATCACAGGTGAGCACATTGGCATTCCTGACATAGGCACACACACACACACACTTATCTTTATCTACGAGTTGTGTAAGCATTCTGACAATGTGATTTATTCATTTGCTTCTTGCAGTAACTGAAGATATTGTTAGCAGCCACACCCATAAATCTAAGTTATTCCACCAAATTCATAAAGAGATAGCAGCTCTAAGGGAAATTGAGATTGTGATGCATGATCTTGACCTCTCCATTTTCTGAAACAAATGTTGTAAAAAAAAGATATGCTTTGTGGGACCGCTATAACCAACAACTAAACAGAGTTCACTCCTTTTTTATCACCAGTGTACCAAGCAGAAAAATTCAACTAAGCCTGGTAAGCATCCCCTTATTGTCAAGATACATCCTGACAATGAAAAATGTAAACCTCATTTTGCGCCAAGTTCAGCTTTCTAAAAGGTTACCGAATCTCGGTGCATTTCAATTCAAACTGCAGTCACTTAAACACGGGAGGAAAAGCATTTTTATTTTATAACACTCTGAAGTACACCAGGACTGCTTGTAAGCCATGTACCACTAAGGGAGAGAGGGGGCCCAATACACATTTTGCTTTGGGCCCCCAAAAGGCTGTGGCCTATGCTGACTCTATGCCGTATATTCTCTATTACATTCCGGATAGTTAAAAGTTAACATTTACAATTGTTTTAACCACATGATATAGTGCCTTTACTGTAACTCAGCGTTCAACATTCTTCTTAGCCTTGCTGATGTTAGCTTAAGATTTCTGGTTCTGGTTAGCTATAGAGAGCTAGTATAAGTCTTCTTTCGATTCTTTGCAGTTTTTGTAGTGTATCCTTTAGTAGAAATGGAAGGAATTTGTAAGTGGTCAGCCTGGTCTGTAGCTGTCATTTTCATTTCTTACAGTAAGCAATGTTTGCTCATACTTATGCAATATATCAAGGTAAAATGCACGTTCACAAAACAAGCCAGAAATCAAGGCAAGCCTCGCTGAAGGTGATTGGATGGAAGGCCCCTTTAGCAGAAGGTATTGCTGGAAAAGAATTTGCTGGAAATTAGCGGTTCGCTCCAAAAACTAGGAATTGACATTGAACAGGCACTGAACTGTCTGTGTTGCTATCAACACAGGTTAGGGTAACAGAAAAAAACAGAGAATACCAAGGATTGTGGCCTATATGGCTCCAAAAAAGCTTGAACAGATGCATTCTTCAAAAGGCCACCAGAAAATGTTGTCAGTTCCCTCCCTATGTATTTTATGGATAAGACATCTAAACCCCACAAATCAATTGCATCATTAGTAAGCAAACAAAGGATATCCAAACTGTTGTCAACTGTTAACCAGTAGATACATTTTTTAAGTTTGCAGGCGGCACTGTTAACATTTCAAGATGTTTCTTCAGTCACTCTGAGACCTTGAAGTAGTTGTTTCCCTTTCTCCACATGAGACGTACATTTTGTAGGACGACTTTCTCTCCTTCAGGCATAGTTTTTTTCCAAGGTAATGCATTATGCTAGTGACACCTTTCCTCTGCTCGGTTGGGGTAACTAGGCCATACATAGCTTACCTGTTGCTTCTTAGGATACTTATATATGGAGGCAGCTATGCAGCCATAGTTGTTTCTTTTTTTTACCATCTTGTGGCTTTTGGGATTTGCTTTGCTATTTCAGGACCTGTGTTTCAGTCATCCTGACACACAGATCAAAGCCTACGAAATGTTCTCAAGTCCTCCTGGAAGAGAGTGATCATTCCAGGAATTATGATTACAAAGAAGGCTTTTATCAAAGTTAGGGCAAGAGATAAGGCATGAGGTTTTGTGACGCTGGAATTTCCAAACGATCTGTGATTGAACATTGATGAGAACTCAAAGATAAATCACTACGTTGCTAACGATGCCAGTAGAACTTCCTCACTGCTCACATCATTATCTTTCATAAAACTACCACAAGGGCTTCTCACACAACATCAGAGGCTGGAATCAAGAAGCAATTCCAAATCACACAATGTTTTCATTTGGCCTCATTAAACACCATTCACAAAATTCCTGTTGTGTGCTATTTTCCACAAAATAATACTCTGCACAGCATTTGGAGAACACATTTGAGCAATGGAAATGGAGTCTTTAACAACATTATCCTAGAAGTAAGAAGGCAATGAGCAGTGTAAGCAATGATTCAGGAGCATTAAGATGAGTTAAGTGCACAGCAAACCTCAGATTCATGTTCTGTAATTCATAATGCAATTACAGTATTAGTTCCACTTTAAAAACTTTGTCACGCTACCCAGTTTCTGCGGCAACATTATTTTCTGCTGAAGGCAACCTACAGACTCTGGATTATTATATATAGAGAACTTAATAAAGTTGTCAACCTATAGACTGTGGAATATTATATACGGAGAGAGCTTTATAATGTTGTCAAACTACAGACTGTGGAATAATATATATATGAAGAGAGCTTTATAACGTTGTCAACCTACAGGCTCTGGAATAACATATATATAGAGAGCTTTATAACGTTGTCAACCTACGGGCTGTGGAATAACATATATATAGAGAGCTTTATAACGTTGTCAACCTACAGGCTGTGGAATAATATATATATAGAGAGCTTTATAACGTTGTCAACCTACAGGCTGTGGAATAATATATATAGAGAGAGCTTTATAACGTTGGCAACCTACAGGCTGTGGAATAATATATATATATAGAGAGCTTTATAACGTTGTCAACCTACAGGCTGTGGAATAATATATATAAAGAGAGCTTTATAACGTTGTCAACCTACAGGCTGTGAAATAATATATATAGAGAGCTTTATAACATTGTCAACCTGCAGGCTGTGGAATAATATATATAGAGAGCTTTATAACGTTGTCAACCTAAAGACTGTGGAATAATATATATATATAGAGAGCTTTATAACGTTGTCAACCTACAGGCTGTGGAATAATATATATAGAGAGCTTTATAACGTTGGCAGCCAACTGACATGATTATTATTGGTAAGTCTGATACAAGAAGACAAATTGTTTTAGGATGAGCTTTTTTCCTCCTTAATGATGTATTATATTCTGTTGGAATTAATATTACATCCATTACTGTCCCGCTGTGTCCTAGTCTCTGGAGGTTATATTAATTACTCAGTATCATTTTTATTTTCCGTAATCATTACCTTCATCAAGGGCGTTGGTTTGGCTTGAACATTGGTAGGGACATTTTTTATAGACCTTTTATTATATTTTTTAGTAGAGACGTATTACTTACTAGACATTACACTGCATCCTCCTTATCAACTGTGTGTAGAGATGTCGGCTGAATGGTTCTTTATAGCTGAACATAATTCTTCTGCTCATGCATGCTCTTTTTGTAAAACAAAACGTCCTTATAACAATGTTTCGTCTGCCGTTTTAACGGCTGCTATACTAAAACACACTGAAGTACGTCATTAGCTAAGGCTGAGCTCATTTTAGTTTGAGTTGGTGTGACGATAATTTAAAACCAATACCACACTCACAAAATAAGAACTAGCAATGGTTTGCTATTGTTTGCAAAACTATACTTTTTGAGCAGTACTATCCACAGGTATGAAATCATTTGATTTGAAGGTTTACTAAATGTATTGACAAACTGTTGATATCTCAGTATCCTACCAGCGTCTGTAAGCTGAGACCCGCAGTCACTTAACATACTTCCCTGGTCCATCAAACAGGGATGCTAACCCTTGTGGAGTGGAAAATGCATTATAATTATCGTTGGATACATTTAAACAGTGTATTAACATTAGTGGGGAAACATACACACCCCCCACCCCCACACACACCCGCCAAAAAATGACACCCTTGCTCTACATAATAAATATTAGTGATGTTGATCATTTCTATTACGCTAAAAAACATGCAACCCGAAACTCTTTCATATCTTATTGACAGGAACGCACAATAATCTACTGACAAAGCAAAGTTCTCGTCTGTTCAGCTGCAATTGAAAATACAAGCAGCACAATCCCGACATGGCAGAGGGATTAAATACAATACCCAAAAGATTGATTAAAGACCTAACTTTTCAAAACTCTAGACCCCCCCAAAAAAGTCCCCGGGATCACACAGCAATCACCATTTTAGAATATGGCTGAACTGTTGTGTCATGGACATATAGATACAACAACACACATACCTTTCGCTAGTGGGTTCAGAAATATGAGAAAAATGCACTGCAATCTTTCTTAGTAAAACCACATATACCGGTCAAACAGATAGTTTAGTAGAAGGTGTGTATTGAAGATGTACTTTGTTCTTTGAGAAACAACAGTAAAAAGTAAGTATGATTTTTTTCTATTTCTGTGTAATATCACTTATCCCTAGGTTAACCTGTTAATTTTATTCAGGTTGTGGATCATTGCTCAGAAAGATAAATATGTAAATCGAAAAAAAGGTGGCACTAGCCAGTTTAAAAGACAACAAACAGTCTGCAAACCCTGTATTTTATCATTTCCCCTCCAAAGACCTTTTGTCCGTCAGACTTGTCCTATTTGGCACCTGAAAACTACCTTCAACTTTGCTGCTACTTAAGAAAAGATAGATCCACAGAGGCCAAAGGATTGTGGAGGGTAAAAGCGTCTGTTGTGGGCCCCTGCTGCGATGGTAATGTATTTACTTAGCCCTGCCTTACCACCGGCCCCTAATGTGCAAGGTAGAGCCCCAAATGTCTAAGTAAACCTTTGGCCTTTAGTGAAGGTTGGCAAAGGGCTTCCTACTCTGTGGGAAACGCCATTAGAGCCAGTGATGCATGAAAGCAGTTTGAGAGCGTCACTGGGAAACCACTGCTTTTGTGGCTGCATCTACTGTTGATGGCCATCTACATAACAGGATCGGACTATTGGGTTCAAAGAAAGTGAAGAGTGGAAAAAGGTACAATATTGCATATATTGCAGATTTTCTTGTTAATCTAGTGGCGTAATGAAGCAAATCAGAGAATTAATCCCGGAGCCTAATTAGGATTTTGGGAACCAATCGATGAACCATGGATTTATGTCTTGAATTCTAGCCCGGTGCTTTGAACCCTGAATACTTGTTTTGCTAAAAGTTGTGGTGTCTGCGAACATATACCAAACCACTTGTGCTCTGCTGCTATAAAATGACCCAATCTTGCTACATGTGTTTCAAGGTTTGGTCAAGTAGGAGTAGCGTACAGCACATGGAAAATTGTGGAGGTTTCTTGAGGACCACACACTATCTTGATCCTCATTATCATCTTGAGATGCAACACAATCATTGGGATGATAGCGCTAGGCAATATAATCAAAATGCATTGAAAAATATATAAACTCTTGTACATGTTGGTGCAGAATTGAAATAACAGACAGCCTGACGTGGCCTTTGGTTCTCTCTACTCTGATGCAACTTAATTTACATTGATCGTTTACACCCAATTGACCATGATCAATACTTAATTAATGTTGGAACGTGGTAAAACATGGAGTGTGTTCCAAGTTAGCATCTGGGTTTGTGTGGCATCTACAGCATTTGACTGCGGTAGTGTCTTCGGAATGAAGTCAATGGGAAAATGTTCTCTGATTCCTGTGTCTCAGACAGTATTCGATGCTAGAAGACTACTCCACTTTTGCTATCCCAGGTGCCTGACAACGAGTTGACTCCCAGCTGTGATGTACCAAGACTAATATCTGGAGCTCAACTTTTGACCCTTCATTCTCTTAACAATCCAGTTATGCTTATCCCATTGCTGTTACAGTAGACCTTTCTGGATTAGATAAAAAAAAAATAACCAACCACATTTCAGTGTCATTTAAACATATTTATCTTAACCTAAAATATGTATATTTACTGCTGAAATTAGTTATAATTTTGTGGGTGCTAAAATTAGTACAGCTCTTTTAAACAATGCAATAAAATTCTTAGTGGTAAAATGATTCCTTTTACGTTGGGAGTAAAAATAACAGAAATGAATGTCTTCCGAGTCGGCTCAACGGGGCTTTCATCCCACAGCGACAGACTAGATGAAACATAAGGATCATCTCTGAACTGTGGCACGAAGCCTTAATTATTACTGCTCCATCATCAGTGGATTAAGGGACGGGTTAGGAAAAGCAAACATTGGGGGGGAGACTTCCTGACAGCCCTGATGGCGAGAATATAGGGAATATTACATTTTCTTTTAGTTGCTCACCAGGAGGGGAATTCATTAGCATTGAGACAAATGGCTCTTTAGCTTGACGTTTCATTGTGGGCACTTTTAGAGCAGCTTTAAAAGCTGTCCCTAATGAAGCAGTACATCAATGCATTTTCAAGCCGAGGCTTCCATACAGAAGTGAAGGAAGACTGGGACTTCATAAGCTCAGCAATGACTACTGCAGTCTGTATACACTGTCAGTCATTTGTAAAGCCCATTCATTAGCTCTGAATTATTGAATACGTTATATAATGGTCCCATTTGTGTACTTGATTGAGGAGACATGTAGTGTCAACATTGGAGTTGATAAAGCATCAGTTTCAGTCTTATTCAAGCATCCGTTTTGGTGATTTAGAGAAATCACAGACAAAAAGAGACAGTTGTACTATCATAAAAAAAATTAAATGTTGCTAAATCTTACTGAAATGGGTTGCTATACAATTGAATGTCGACACATCCTTAGTGAAGGGACTAGTTTAGGAAAATGTTTTAGTATGTTATTTATGTTTCTGTAGAATGTTAATAATACAACCAAGTAACCAAGTAAGTATATTAAAATAATATATATAAATAAAAACAAATCAATGGAGCATGCTGGCAAATATGAACATTAAACTAATTTTAAGCAGACTTATTTGATTGAATAAATAATTTAAAGTAAGGCAATCAGGATCATAGATTTGGGTATATACCATGACCACACATAACGTGTTGCTATTTGCCATTTTACTCTACAAAACTTTTCAAATGATTCTCACTACAAGTCAAATTCTGAGATTAAACAAATGTTAGCTAATGTTTTGGTATTTCAGTCCACCGAACACACAGAACGACGATTAGGCAACTGAATTAGTCAACTTTTCTAGTGCAGTGAGATCGTTTTAGTGATAACAATGAAACAGAAGTGTTGCGATATTGGTGTTTGTTGGTTACCCCACTCATGCAGCCTGATAGCTCTTGCTTTGGAACTAACCATGTGGGGAGTGGAGAATGAAATTCTATAATGTGTTTGCGGTCAAATTTGATGACCGCCATTAGCAATGCAGAAAAAAGAGATCACCGGTTACAAATGACATAGGAGACATACTGCCATAGATAATATTGCCCGTGTCTTAAACGGCAACCTTTCCTCCTTCACTACTTCTGACCAGCCCTGGTGCACTTTAAAGTCATGAAAGTGCCATTTGGAACACAAGCGTTGACTAATACAGCACGCTGAGGGAGGGGGATGAACTACCGTGCTCCATGATTGTGCCTGAGCAGGGAGTGCAAACATATATCGACTTTTCTACCTCACTGGGGAATAAGCCATTTCTCTCACTCACCCATTACTCCAAAACCCAGACCTTGAGCTTACCAACCGGGGCATATTTCAAACACCTGATAATATTTTACTACTTGGCGCCCTAGCCCCGATTTCCATAGCGTAATTGCCTCAGTGGGTAACCTCATCAGTCGCCCATTCTGCCCCCCCCCATAACCTACACCGCATGGCGTGGATCCTCGATGCAGTTTCAGGGGTGAACACCGTCCGGGGGAATTAATATGCGGCGACGCGCTCGTGCAGCCTGTATAGGACTTTTGAGGTGACAGAGTCTTAGTTTATCTCCTAGCTCCCTCACTTTCTCACTTCCATAATTGATGCCTTACTGTGGTGTGGGCTCAGTAGGAGTCTCGACGTGTTACACATCCTCCTCCCACTCAGAGTAAACACCGGAGAACGGAGGCACATTTTCACCTCCATTGTTCTTGGTGTAAATACAACACCGTTCAGAAGTTTGATGTCACCTGAATCCTATGTCATTGTCTTTTTTTTAGAAAAAAAAAAAAATAGCACATTTCATGTGCATTAAAACGACATCAAATAGATGTTATAGAGATACAAGCGTGGACATGGTTAATGTTGTAAACGACTGTTGCAGCTGGAAACGGTGGATTTTTTAGAGATATTTCATAATGTCTACTGCAATTGTCAAGGGTTAATTTTCCCTCTACGTTCAATATGCTTTACATCTAATTGGGTTTAGTAGTAGATCTACGGTCAGTCATTAGCAGAAGTATTCATGAGATGAAGACTTTATGAATTCCCTCGTAACTGATAAGTATGAAGAGACAAGTCCCAGGTCTTTCTTATGTCTTTCATGTATAGCATCAAATACTCTCGGTTTTAGAGGATAAAAAGTTATGCATCTATAAAACTTCCACTTTGATGAGCTTAATTTATTTCAGAGAGAAGGACGTTAAAAGAGTTTGAATGCCTTATTATAGTTCGCCCTTCTACTTTAAAATCTCGTGCTATCAGGAGATTTCCCTTACATTTGGGGCATGAACTTTCAGCAGAATTACCCTGTTTTTGCTCCTTCCAAAGTCTCAGAAAGTCACAAAATCCCTTATGACAAAAATCCATTAAAGCTTGATCTTGCTGTATTATTTAATGTGGCGAGTGCTTTCACCTTTGGTGTTGCAGCCCTTTGATGCCCGATGCTCAATAACCCCCCCCCCCCCCCCCCCCCC